>DVQP01000599.1:0-21023 GCA_018231745.1 Danaus eresimus
TGACCCACGCCCTAATCAAACTTTCACTCGGACACTGTTTTAAATCATGCAATCCATAGTGGGAGCGAAATGAACGTCGAACAATAACGCACGAATCAGCATTTTTGTAATAATTTTTTACACAGAACGCACGCTGTTCACCCGTGAAGTGCTCCATTGCGACTAAATTTCCAAGGCCCGAGTTACAGATCCCCCCCGTTCCAACGCTATGGCGATTTCAAATTCGCAAAACTCCGAGGCCCACCCTGTACAATAAAAAAAAAATATTTACTAATATATAGACAATATTTTTTTTTAAAAACGTCAGCAATTTTTAGAAACTATCGGATTTATTGTTCAAATTGAAATTGCTCCCTGTCGCGTTATTAAAATTAGATTTTTCTGTTAAAATTGATATTTTAATTTATTAAATAAAACTCCATAATATAATAATACTAGCGACCCGCCCCGGCTTTGCAGAGGTATAACATGTATAGGCTACGAGTGTATGTACGTCCACCCCGCAATCCATATTGGGAGTAGATTGTCATAAAATCCGCTCTTATATAATTTCCACATCACATAAAGGAGATTCCTACCAAATTTGAAGTCGACAGGAGGTATTGTTTAAAAATGGGAATTTTCTTAGCTGACCTCTACTCAGCGAAAGGAATATTCCTACCAAATTTCAAGTCGCTACGCCTTATGGTCCCAGATATTGCGAAGAGTTGATATATAGGTGGAAATCTCTTATATATAGACAGAGATTACGCCTAATTTTTATAAGTTATTAAATCAATATCAAACATTCAACTACAAGAAAAAACTTCGTAGTTTAAAATTAAGAGACTCCAACCAACATTCAAAACATATAAAACGGAAAATCAAAGTTTTATTAATTTTTAATGTTCATTAATTATTAATTTAAAACAGTGTCGATATAGTATATCTATTCTAATAGAACCTCAGAGTTTTGTGAATTGTGTCATTATGTTTGTAATGATGAATGTATATAAGTCAAGTATGACAACTGACAGAGTTATGTTGTCATCGGGAATCCCGAGATAATTGAAAGTTTTATTTTGTTGTTATATTTGATACCGTGCCTACTAAACAGATGAAAAGTTTTAGAACTAACGTTTTAATTAACTATGAAAATAGATATTTCAGTAATTTAAACTAATTTTTTTAATGTACCAGTAAACAACATGTATAAACACGTAGAACTTCGAAAACTACCTGTTGATGAACTGTGTAATATCGTCAATATTTTAGAAATTGATAATGATTGGAAAAGAGTTATGTCTATTATACCTAAAGAATTAAGTAGTGACTATTTTGAACCGAAATACAACAATGAACACATACGGTATGTTTTCTACCATGTTGAAATATACAATGAACTTGTCAAAATTCCTGCTTTAACTAGAATTTAAACAAAAGACAAATACTTGTCATAATATAATAATAAATGGTATATTTAAACCTTTTTCTTTGCCATTAAATTAGATTAATTGAAGAGGAAGCCAAGGCTAATAATCAAAAATGCACCGAAATTTTAATAGACGAGTGGGCTACATCTGGAAGAATCAGACCAACCCTCGATACCCTTAAGAATATCTTAATCAAAGCACAAATATTTCGAGCTGCAGATGTCATAGCAGATATGTTAAATGGTAGATAGTATTAAAAATAATATAATGTATTAATAATATATGGTTACATTTTATTATTAAATCATTTACTATTTTATTTTAATTACAGAACCTAGACCTGAACGTCCAATGTTTGGACCAGCAGCTCCAATTACTATGAATATCACAGAGATGTTGCAAGACACCACAGAACAGAGTATTAAAAATGAGATGACTACTAATCATGATATGTGTAATGGTACCACTAGACAACTTAAGTCTGTAAGTGACATGATTGAATTCTCAAAATATTGTCCTAATAATATAACAGATAACAAACTCAAACCTTCATTCAGTAAAAAAACTACAGCTCAAATAAAATCTGAATCAGATCTTATTAAATTTACCCAAGAACAGGAAAGTATGAAAATATTCGAACCTAATATACCACATTTGAGTGTGATGATAAATAGTAATGAAACTGAAAGCAAAAGCTCTATTTTGCCAGCAGTACTTGATTCCGAAGGTTTTGACTTGTCCACAACATCTAATAGCAGCACCACTTGTGACCCTGTCCAATATCCCAATAGTTACCAAATTTCATTTCCAAATATTGACATATCATCTAGAATAGACAGTGCAATTCTGCAGGACAGAAATCTTATTCAATTTAGTTATAAGGAACTGCAAGATATAACTGACAATTTTAGTGAGACCTTGAATAAGATGAGTTCTGGACCCAAAGGATGCATTGGCAGTGGTGGTTTTGGAGATGTTTTTGTTGGTAATCATCCAAAATATGGAATTCTGGCAATCAAGAAAGCCCACGGCCACTTAGCGCTACACCAGAAACCAGACATTACTATGAGAGTTTTTAATGCTGAAGTTAAATATTTGTCTCAGTTCAGACATCGTAATATTGTGCCTATAATAGGATTTGCTAAAGATGGCCCAGTACCCTGTATAGTTTGCGAATATATTTACGGTGGTTCATTACAAGAAAATATTGCTGCTAAAGTTTTGAACAAAACTCAAAGGATGAACATTATTATTGGAACAGCTGAGGGATTAAAATATTTACACACAAGTGAAAAGACATTATGTAGCAAAGAAAGTAGAGATCTTCTTGGTGTAAATAGTGAAATAGATTCTCAGAACACTACAAAGAATTTTGTTCATGGTGATGTAAAAACTGCAAATATTCTGTTAACAAAAGATTTTGTCCCAAAGGTAATTTAGTGAACACAAATTATGCTATTATTGTTTATTAATGTGGTTAAGATGTTATTTTTATTTTTGCAGTTATGTGACTTTGGCTTAGCAAAGCAATACGACTCAACCTTTATGACGTCAGCTCCTATGGGAACTGCAGCTTATATGGCACCTGAGGGTCTACATGGAACTATCACGCAAAAGATTGACATTTTCAGCTTTGGAATTGTTCTTTTAGAGCTTATTACAGGTCTAAAGCCTATTTTATCAAGTAACGGTGAAAAAATGAATATAAAGGATTATGTTGAAGAAAATACTCTCAATAATGATATCACACCTCTCGTGGACCCTGTAGTGGGGGTATGGACAAAAGCTAATCAAATATATGACTTAGCCAAAAAATGTTTATCTCAGAACAGGAAAAGTAGGCCTAGTATTGAACAAGTGTGTGATATTTTATATGATATTAATTGTTAACAAAATTAAATCAGATTATATTTCTACTTTACATATGTGGTTTGTTATAAAAATAAATAGACTGTTTAAATATTAATTTCCTTTTTTATTGCTTCCACTTGATTTCTGAAATTAACACTTGATATTTTATTAACGTTTTCCAAACTTTTTAATATCTGCTTCTTCTCGTCAGGTTTACATAATGTAATTAATGTGACGATCAGCTTTTGAATATGTAGAGCTGTGTTGTTGTCCTTACATACATACAACACTTTAAATAGAATTGATATCATTCTATAATCAGTTGAAAATCTCCAGACGCACCATCCATATTGAATCCACTCGTCTAAACACTGCAAAATTAATGAAAATGATTAATAGCTTTTGCCTGCTATTATGTCCCTGTGGATCAATATTTCTTTTAAGTAAAAGTCTTAGTTGTTCCTTTCCACAAAAGCTGGAAACATAGTGAAGTACCACAACAATTGATTTAAACGAGCACTTTACAAGTTTAAATAGAACAACAAACAAAAATGGTATTGAGATCTTAGATTTTCGCTTTTATTCATTTAAATGAAACTAATATTTTTTGCATAAACTACGCGTGTTTGTCTGACAAATACTAGTTTCATAATACATAATACATATATTATACATTCATTCAATTGTCACATATATTGAAACAAGCTTAAAATAATCTATACCATCACACTACATAAGAAGTGTTATCACTTTTTCATTCTTAAATCTTGGCTCAAAATGCTATAAGGAAAACTTAACGAATAAGAAACGAGAAACTATTATAGTGCTTGGCACACTGTAATACATATTACCTGCAATGTCTTATTTAAAAGTATATCAGCCACAACCTCGTTAGTGCATATATCTAAACAGTCACATATTATAACTTTAAAAGTGTTCTCACTGACGCAGTTCACTTTGTGCATTTCTATAATAGATTTTGCAAAACTCAAACATTCCCCTTTCCTGTATAAATTTGATTCAGTCATTAATTGGTCTAGAATTCCGGTATACATTTCTTGGAGTTTTTGTGTCTATAAAACAAATTAAAATATTATGAAATGTTGTGTAAGTTATTATATTAATAAAAATGTATTATTTACCTTAAATATTGGAGGAAATATTTCACACAGCTCCAGGAGACAAGCGTGGGTGAGTTTAGTTATGTCCGCATCTTTCTCAATGAAAGTTTTATTTAAACTCCTGTATATAACTTCGTAATAGTTACCACCTTCAAAATCACCAGATTTCTAAAAATATGACAGGCATGATAAAATCATTAATAATTACCAGGCTTAATGTTACATCAAAAATTAATATCAATATTTCATATTAATCTGCTTCGCATATTTGTAATAAACAAACAATTCAAATTTTAGCGAAGTCCTACTGTGGTTGGTTACAATTTCATACAATTAGAATTAAAATAGTAAATTTTGATATTAGAAGTTAAAGTAATGACAAAAATACTAACCAGACACCTCAGAATGGATAAACAACATATAAGTCCCTTGCTTGTATTAATATTTATATAATCTTCAATTAGAAGCAGAGCTGCTGGAAAAACTTGTGCTGGTTTCACTTTAACTTGAAATCTCTATAACAAATATAAATTATAACAGTAGGAGTAATTTGACAATATTCAATATATAGTAATATACATACCCTCAGATCTTTAGCTAGCCAGCAATACACTTCAACCTGGCCGGGATATTTTTTGAAATTCTCATAAGTCAACTTGCTGTGCAAATTTTCTAGGCATATATTGAATATTTCTTGTATATTAAAATTTTTGTTCTCATGCAAAATAGTATCCAAACGAGAACCACAAACGAGTTCAAAGTAAATATTTAATTTTTTTGAATATTCTTTTGATTTTTCGCCATTCCATGGGCATTCACAATCTAATTCCTTATATAAAATAATAAGCGCTGCTATTATCGTAGCGGTTCCTTTGGTATTTGGAAGATCCAGATCGCCTAAGTATTGTTCAAGAGATTTGAAGTTTTGATCTAAGGTATTATTTCGAATTTCAAACTCTGGATGATTCTCCCGTTCGTCAAAATTTTTTGCTAGTTTTGGTATTAAGCATTGGTTTATACTATCCAAAAGTTTGAGAATATACTTCATTGTTTTAAATTGTTTCCTTTCGAAACATTCGATAAAATGAAAGTTAGTAGGTAAGTAACACACAAATTTATGGGACTACATAGAAGAAAACTGATAAATTTAAGTTATTATTCCTATCACTATTCTTAAATACACATATTATGTGTATACATAATAGGACTAATTAATAATCAGACATTGTTAGCTTCTCCTTTTCCTATATAAGTATATGAACTTTTGAAGTTTCTGGTTTAATATTGACAGCCGATTTAATGCGTAGTTCAGATGTGCGTAGCTTAGTGTGAATTTTGGTGATATTAATATATTATTTTTAAAGTGTTGTTAGAGCTTATATTTTTTTTAGATAAAACTAAAATTAAATTTCTGTGTACTCACTTATATAATTTAAGTCATCCCTAGAGCTGTAATAAAATAAAAAAACAATCTGTCTTCTAATATGTCAGATGTCATTTGTATTCATCGAGTGTTCCCATAATATGTATTTGAAGACTTAAAATTACATAATTCCTTTAAAAACAAGAAAATACAACGACCATGTTGAAGTATGACCAACACATACTTTTTTGGGATACATTTAAACAACTATTTTTAATTTAATTAAAATATATATTTATTTAAGGTTTGGTGTAAAATCTGTTATACTGGGTTCAGCTGTATATTATACTATTGATAAAGGAGTATGGAAAGATAGCTCGACAACTTCTAAGCTGTATGAAGAACTTGAAGAAGGTGTGTCACCTTATGTTGGCGAACTAAAAAAACAAATACCATATGAGGTAAGAATTCATAGACCAAATGTAGGATTGATTAAGAAAATGCAAGTAAGTTCTCATCTGTAAATGTTTCTTTTTAATGTTATGTTTATATAATCTTGAAGTGTTGTTTCCAGCTACCTCCACTACCGTCTAATGATAGAATGACATATTTATTCAAATATTATTGGAATAGTGGAGTGAAAGCCACTTTTAGGTTTTTGATTGATCTTCCTACACACGCCACCAATGCTGCAAGCAAGTCATACGAATTCATAAATTCAGTAGTAGAACCAGTTGATCCAGCTCCTAGGCAAGATAATGAAAAATGATTGTTTTTTTAGCAAATGTAAATTATTAAATAAACATTAATTAAGAATAAATCTTGTTTCTTAAAGTAATTTACTCAAGTGTAATTGGATTTAAAGTTTAATAGGTAGTTGTAACCAATAGGGTTTTTTTTTCCAAAGAACCTTTTAGATTTTCTCTTAAAACCATATTTTTATCATTTGAATAAACTGCACATTTTTTAATACTTATTCTCATTATTATTTCAAAATTTGGTAGAATTATATTTCTCCATTTACTGCTTTATTTGGGTTATTAAATAATCTATTTTTTTATTTCAGTTATAAGAAAATGTAAGGGAAATTGTATTAATAATAGTACTTTTTTGTTGAAATTTTGCATTGCGGAATTTTTAGTTGTACTACTTGGTAGTGTCACCAATAATGAAATTTGTGTGATATTTGCTATATGAGGTGTGAGTGCATTGGAGTCATTTATTATTATAATCACCTTTAAATAATTGTAAAAAATTATATACTTTTTGTCTATAATAGAACATTGGATCTAAGAAGCATAAGTACTCATTACTTTAACAATTTAAGCACTGCATTTCCAGCAATACCTGTAGTCATAAGGAAAAAACCATTTTGTCAAAATTTTCTTTTGAATTGACATTTCATTTGGGTCCTATTAGTAATCCAACATGATAGTGCCAGAAATAGCATATATTTTAATGGCTTTGACTTAAAAAAGAAAGTTTACAAAATTTATTTCATAAATAGTATAAATATGAATTCACAAATTATCTTAAACCATGTGGATTGTGAAATTGTATCATTATCAGAAAAAAGAAGGATTCTTATGGAATAAGAGCTATAGAGGACAGTAAATAATAAAACCAATTACAAAACAAGCCACAATAATTTGTGGCAGTTTGATTTATTCCATTCTTGTAATGTCACATACACATTGACAACATTTTTTCAATTCCTGTGTTTTTAGTTCCCAAAATTCTTATAAGAAATGTAATGTACCAAAAATACATTATCTATTTATAAAACTCAATCAAGATATTGGAACTATCGACATATTATCATCCTGAAGCATTGAAATAGTGTGTATAATAGTTAAATAAAATCAGTTATCTGTTGAGTGTTCATAGTCTTAATAAAAACATCCAGATGTTCAATAAACTATTGAAAACATCAAAATAATAGTAAATATTACCATACATATACTAAACTGCAAGATTTTAAGTATATGTACATATAAATTTTGTGCACATTAAAATTGTATTTAACATAACCAACAACTCTAGGGAATGGTCTAGTTTTAACATTTATAAATTATGCCTGTTTTATTATGTAAAACAATATAATTATGGATGTTATGTACATTATCCTTTTTATTATTGCAAGAATATTATCATAAACTTTGACGGTTTAAAAAAAAAACATCACACCGGAACATACAGACGGATGAATAAAGTGTATATCTCAAACAGTTTTCAATGCTTAAAAATTTTGTAAATAAACATCTAAACAATAACAACAATTTTGTTATGATATATACAGCTTGAAGTGAACACTTGGGAGTTAAAACACTTATAAGCCATATAAAAAGGATAAGCTTTGATATTGCTCATAACAATCACTGTTAGAGGTGACTTATAATATTGTCCATGTGAAAGTTAAGGAAAGCTGAATCTTTAGAGTCCTTGGGTATTATTAAATTCAATCGCTAGGCAGCTGTTTCAACTTCCATTGCTTCCTCCGCACCGGTCTTCTTTTTCTTCTTTTTATTTGATTTCGCCGAAGAATTCAGAAGTGCCTGAATTGAGATGACATTTAAATCAGAAAAGTTAATTTTTTTTTCTATGAAGTGGAAATTTCAGAGAACAAATAAAATGTCGAAATTTTTCAAACTAAATTGTGAATAAAACACAAATTAGCTCAAAATAAAATTCTTTTAATATACCCTGTGCTTGTTCAAAACATATTACTGATCAAATTTGTTTTGAAAGATAACAGGGCAGTTGCTTTCAGTTACAGAACTACCGCATTTCGTTTTTAAAATGAGATAATTTTAATTCAAACTGTACACTTACATTGAGTTCTGGGTCCTTAATGGTTCGTTCAGTCTTACACTGGTTCTTGTCAAATGGTAAACCTGTTATGCGATGGGTGCCACTCGGCAGTAAAAGTACTGTGAACTTGAATTGTGCTACCAATTCACCCGGTCTCTCATATAGCACCTGTAACAATAAAACATTTTGTATTTGGCATAAGATCAACATAATAAAACTTATTAGAACACATTTATTCATACAAATTGCTGTTATTAAACAATGTATATATACCTGGAAGGGCTCAATGAGTTTGTGGTTAACACACTCGACTACACCCAGTCTTGCACTTGTTTCTTTGTCAAAGGATCTTAAGTTAAAAGGCATTGACCCATGTTTATTTCGGACCTGGATGAGAAAATACAAAATTATCAGTAATTGTAAACCAGTTAAAAATGTTTGCAACGGTAAGTAGATATTTATTATTTAGTTTTTAAGATATTTGTTGTAAATATTTATACCAGTATACTATAAAAAATATACTGGCTCAAACTCATTACATTTATCTTCCCTAAAATATAACAACAATATCAATGGTGATATTGAAAAACAGTATTAGGGAAATATTGATATAATAGAATGATTACTTCTCTGTAGAATGTTCTAGATGATTTTAGTTTAAGTTGATAGATTTCATCTGTTTTCTTGTATATAGTACACCTAGTATCCATTTCACGGCCCTGAAAAACAGTGAATGTGGGGTTAATTTTACAAAATATTAATATCACAACCAATACTAACAAATAAATTATACCATAAAAACTGTAGTGATAAACACATTAAACATATTTTTACAATACTATGAATGATATCTTCAGTTAAATTAATTTTGTTCTGTTATTGTAAAATAAAATCAAAATGCTTGTATAACATTTCAATTCAGAGTTTTAACAGACTTGCTTTCCCCTGAGTACTGCCATGTTAACCAATATAATATTAACATGGAAAGAATTCAGGGTATATCAACATATTCTACTTAGTTATCATAATAAATCATAGTTTCTTACTGATTGCTTATAATAACATATAGGCATCTACTTACAACACCTTCACCAGTAGAGATTAATACATCCATAGCATAAACTTCATAGGTTTCAAAAGTAGCCTTCTCATGTTCCTTTCGCTGTGCTTCTGATGGATTCTGGATAATGCTTTTCTCTCCATCAATTCTAAACTGTTTCAGCTGATGGGATAACATGCCCTCTATCGGCTTACAGCCATACTCTGCACTTATCTTTTGAACAACATCAGTGATAGCATAGTTCTAAAACAATAATTTTTTTAAAATATAACTGATAAAAAAATAAACAATCAGATAGATTGTAGATTTCATATGGTTTTTCAAATACTGATATATATTATATTTATAACAAATGACAGTGATATAATAAATAGAAGTAGGTTGCTAGTAAGGACTTATGAATGAATGTAGGATATATTACCTCATTGCTAGGTCTGAGGAGTCTTAAAGCGGCTTCGCTTGCATAGTGAGCTGCTAGTAAGACATCTGCTGCTCTGCTAGAAACCTCACCACCGCCAACCACCACTGTGTGGGCTACCACTGCTATGAAGCCATCTATATGAGCTCCAAGGTCACTGAAATAAATATTCAATATATAAATTTTTACTCCTTGTATTCAAAAACAAGTTTTCATTAATTCAAAAACATGTGATGAGTTGGCACTTAATTATTTCCAAACTGCTTATAGAATCACGCACATGTTAACTAGTGTAAATCATTTCATTTCGGTGTAACAACATTATGAGAGTGTAACAATATTTTAAAGGCAGAAAAGAGAAAGTAAGCAAGGAAAGCATTTGTAACAAAGGCTGTCAGGATAAATAGTTGTTAAGTGTAATTAATTTAACGATAAGATACTTTTGGAAAACTGATTTGCTCTTTCCTTAACAATGAGTCTAGGAACTTACATTTTAGCTAAATCACCCTCTTTCAGGCTGTAATCCGTTTCACTTGGTATTGGAGAAAAGTGACATATACAATTGTTTACAGATACGCATGTCGAAAATGCGATGCCTTTCTTGGAATCTTTCTCTTTTTTGAAGACTTTAGAAGTTTCGTCAAGCAACAATTTGTCACCAAATTCACATATTTCACGTGCAGACGCCTCTGGTACGCATTTAGCAATCACTTGTTCTAAAACACCTGCAAATACGAAAATTGTCTAGATTTAAATAAAGTAATAAAAGTTAAGCAACATTCTAAGGTTAAAATATAGAAGCGGCACCACACTGTCCGCATGGCGATGACACGCGTCCGAGTCATTAAATCAAATGGATAATGTATCGCAACTGTTTCCGTGATGAAAATTTATACAAACACAAGTTTCTGACTTACGGTTCACAATTTGCCCCGCTAATTTATACTTGGTTACAACCAAGTCTTCTGCGACAGTTTTTTCCACTTCTTTATCGTCAGCCATTTCTCAAACTTGTAGTTTGGTTAGACAACTACGCTCTGTAGAAGCTGTTGGTTGGCTCTTTAGTTGTCAGTCACGTGATCATGACGTATGGTCAAAAATGGCGGGCAACGTAGTGTGGAAAGCAGGGAAGATTGGATATTATTAAATAATTAAAGGTTGAAAGAATCAATCATACGCAATGTTATGAAAGATTCCTTTTTTAAATATTAGATATGGCTTCATGAATAATTACTTAGAATATATGCCTGAGTCGAAATAGACTTGATTTTTAAATTTATGGTCATGAAATGTTATGAAATATTCAAGTGCCTTTTCTCCAATAGAAAATTATCTTCAGATTAAAAAATATATAGTTAATATGTAATAAGCGAAGTAGAGTGCAAAATCGAATATTTGGCTACTACGAGATTTTATATTTAATGATTTCTGATTCTTTTAGAGTATTTTGAGAGCTCAACGCTTTTAATTATATTGATGTACTTGTTAATCAAACAATAGAATAATAATAACAAATTATAAAGTTGCAGTCATTTTAATACTTAAAATATTAATTTATTGGTTTACTACTCTAGAATTGCATATTAAATAATTACTAAATCAACAGAAGAGATTTATATTTCTAAATGACATTCTTATGGTTAAAAATATTACTTTAAAAATGTTATAATTTATTTTATATTAAGGTAATTGAGTTAACACTTTCTTTTATGGCACGATAAAAGGATTTAATAAGTGTATCGTGTCTTATCATACTCATGTTCACGCTAGGTGATCACAATACGTAATGATACATATAACTGTCTAAATAATATTTTATTTAGATTTTTTTCTCTTGTTTTTCTTGTATAATATTATTAAACATTAATATAATAGTAGAAGACAAAACTTCAGATAAAGAAGCTTTATCGTACTCAGAACCTCTTTCACTTTGTAACAAAGTAGTGTGGCTAGTAACAAAGTATAATTTATTCTGTGGTCGAGTGTTTTCTTATTAATTTCATATCTCTGATTCTTCGATTCGAATTGACGTTTATAAACTATTGAAAGTATAAATCTCTGTATCAAAATTTCAATCTCAGAGTACCTATCTTGTAAAGACAATTTTATTTCATCACATGTATTTTTTTTATATAACTCACTATTTTAGTAGGAAAAAGAATACTTAGTTTGTTTTTTTTATTTTTAATTGTTGAAATCGAATAAGTTTTGATCTCAATTTTAAATTTATAACATATTGTTTTCCATCAACTTTCTTGAAACTTATATTTAAATCGATGTACAGTACATTGAGCTAAGATACCTCAATAAAAATGAATTACACTACTGAAGAACTTTTGCGTATGGTAGATGACAAAATTGAGTATGGAAATAAGTTAGTGAAGTTGCTAGAGGATAAGCATGAAATAGACGGAGTGAAGAAACTGCAAAGAAAAATTCGTCAAGAAATAGACTTTCTTCAAAGAGTTAGTATTGTTATTTTAATATCACTAATATTAATGCTTTTTTAATTAAATTACAATGGTCAAGAATGATTGTTTCATAAAATGTTATATTTTCATTTAGTTGCAAAAATCCAAAAAAGTGAAAAAAGAACAGTTATCGTGTTCAAATCTGCGACATCTGGAAGCGATGGTAGATTGTGCTATAAGACCTGGGGTTGTATCTGTGTGTAAAATCTTTCATGTAAGCAATGATAGCAAGTTGATTGTTGATATTGTAAGTGATGATGGAAAGACTTGGACTAAAGGTATAGTTTGTCTGGTTCTTAAAATATTTAAATTAAGCAAAGTGTGTATTGTTATGATATTAATTATATTACTTTAATTTGTGCTTACAGTAATTGCAAGAAATCCAAGATCTCTTTCTGCATTAAGTTCAGGAAATTCGTCATATGGAGCTCGCTCAATTGTTGACCAAGCTGTTGACTATATAGATTGTGCTAAATTGTATCCATGTATATATCAGTCTCCTAAGGTAAGTCTTTTTCACATATAAAGAAATACATTTCGGACATAAATCTCTAATATATTAAAAATTTAAAAGTACTTATTCCTAAATGCTGGTCATCATTGTACAGGTGGTTTTTGAATTTGTAAGTGGAATAGAAGAATCGTTGGCAAATAAACTGAAGTCAAAAGGTGTTGTTGTTAAAGGAGAAATATTGTCAGATTCAAAAGAAGAAGAGGAATATGAAGATCCCTTTGAGTCTAGTGATGATGAAGTAGATAATAGGTATGTTTTGGTAAGAACAAGTTTTTAAACTTATATTCTTGTAGATATGTATTTCATAATTAAAGATTTGTAATATATGTTACAATATTGTAATAAAATTTAATATATATTTTTTTATTTTTCAAAAGTAGATACTTTTTTTATTAAGATCAAGCTTCAAAGTATTCTTTTTTAATAAATCATGAAACCTCTTTGTTAGTTCTCAGGTATTGCAAGAAGTTTCACAATGTATGCAAGATCACAGAGATCTCAATATTTTAAACTTAGATGTGACGGCTATGATGGCATATGTGAGCAACATGACCAATGGCTCCTGCAATTATATTTACCAACAGCCTGTTTTAACCCAACAGGCTGAATGGGAAGCTGAACGGCCAGTAAAACCAATCTTAGAAAAATTATTTGAAAGTAATTAAAACTTTTCAATTTAACTGTTTCATTTATTATAGACTATTCAATATCTTTTGATAATTATTTTTTGTGTATAAATAATAAAGTAATAGAATAGAGGTGCCTTTAATTTTGATGTTGCAGACTATACAAAATTTTTCTTTAATGTAGTAAATATAAGGATTTATGAACACAATTGAGAAATTGAATAGATTGTTCTATGGTAATATATCACAATTATTTTATTATAATTATATAATACTAATATTTTTATAATTTATAGATAAAATGCTTGTATGCTGTAGAACAGCATGGGATGATTTTGAGAAGATAGTAAATACTTTGGGAGGTCCGAATGAAAAGAGACGAACTTTAGAATTGAAGGAAATGGTCCGGGTATACGAAGATGACTATGGAGGTAAAGTATATAAATAAAGACATTTAGATAACACTGTGTAATAATAAAATAATAAGGCACCGCGAGGAAATCATAGTAATACACTTTAATTGCTATCATATTATTTTTGAAATATTATACATGCATAATTTGATGTGTATTTTATAGTTTGGTACTTTCAGGTCAAGATGATTATCCTAGACAAAACTTAAAAGTTAGAGGCCATGTCCGATTAAGATCTAAAATAATATTTAATTTTGGACATAGAATTAAAGCTCTCACAGTTTCTGCGAATGAAGGATTTGTTAGGGCGGCAGCACAACAGGTAAAACAAGTTTGTTAGCATATAACTTTTTTAATAAATTTTATGCATTGTAAATAATGAAACTGTGTTCCAGGGCGTTACATATGCGACATTCATCCTGGAGTCCCGAGCTTTAACCGAGGGAAAAGAACCAACTGCTACAGAAATCAAGTTATGATATTTTCAGGTGAAAACGTGTTGAGGTCTTAAATATTTGTTTTCAATATGTTTTACAAAGTATATATTGTCTATATTGCTGTGATAGAAGTTAAAAGCTTGCCTTAATATATTTAAATAATATAAAATGTTTTATATTATGTACAGAATGTTGATTAAATGTTAACACAAATTGCTGTTTTTGTTTGTATTTTGTTAATAAAAGCTTATTTGCTTATATTACACATGTTTTGCCCTTTATTAATTTTTACCCCCAACTCATCCAAAAGGGTAACGTAAGGGTTACCTTTATTGGAGTGCCTCGTCTATGGTCATTCAAAATCCAAATTTTAGGTTTACTAATAAAAAGAAATTTCCATTTTCAGCTATGGCTGGAATAATAATAACGTTATGCGAGTTAATTAAATAGAAAAGTTTTTTTTTTATTAAAGCATAAATTCCTTCACTTATTATTGCTATACGATAGATATTTATAAGGAATGAGACTATTTAAGGATATGACATTTTTGTTTTAAATTTTCTTTATTATTTTCTCTCACCATTCCTATTTTTTTCTTATGTATGCTAGTAATAGCTTTGATAGTTTAATAAGTGATATACCCCGTGTAGAATTCCCTTTATAAAAACATATGGTTTGTGTCAAATGTTGTTTGCTATCTTGTCAGTGTCACAAACAAGTTTATTTGGGAACAATGAAATGTTTAAGTTAAAGATTATTTTTTAAACCTCTTCTTATTAGATGTAATTTCAAATGTTTTTAATTTAATTACTTTTAATTGATATGAAATAATGAAATGCAATAGTGATGAAATAGATTTGCAGAAATTAAAAGAAAATGTGTCATTTTTAGCCGACGTTTTTGAAAATTCTTTCTCACTTCAAAGTACTATAAATTATGTTAAGGACTATGTATCAGAAATACAGTCAAAACCGCCCACCGGAAGTAAAAGATCGGCATCACAAATTAATAAGATTTGTTCACAGTTACCAGGAAATAATTTTAACTTAAGTTTAAGTAACAAGCACATGTTATCGCAGATTACTGAAAATAATAAATCCTTTCCAAAAAAATTAAAAAACTGGGGTCTGCCCACTGAAATAAGTCGAAAATATGAAGAAAAAGGTATTATCGAAATGTTTGATTGGCAAGTTGAATGTCTTAGCAATCCGAAAGTGCTTATAGATTGTCAAAATCTGTTATATTCGGCACCAACATCTGCTGGTAAAACACTTGTTGCTGAATTATTAACCATCAAGACTGTCCTGGAAAGACAGAAAAAAGTCATTATCATATTACCTTTTGTATCAATTGTGAGAGAGAAAATGTTTTATTTGCAAGACATATTATCTAGTTCAGGTATTAGAGTAGAAGGATTCATGGGCTCCCAGTCTCCACCTGGTGGTTTACAGGCGGTACACATTGCAATATGTACAATTGAAAAAGCAAATAGTTTAATCAATAAACTTTTAGATGAAGGAAATATAGCAGAATTGGGTGCTGTAGTTGTTGATGAATTACATTTACTTGGAGACCCACATAGAGGATATATTCTGGAACTTCTTTTAACAAAAATTAAATATACAGCATCTAAACAAAATGATTTATCAATACAAATAATAGGAATGTCTGCAACATTACCAAATTTAAAAATGTTGGCGGATTGGTTGGAAGCTCATTTATTTATAACAGAATTTAGGCCCATACCTCTAATTGAATCATGTTTGGTTGGAGACAAGTATTATAATAAAAAAGGTGAACATATAGGTATGCTTTGTAAGTCAAATTTAAAAGAAATTGATGATGATAATGTCCTTTTGATTTGCCTGGAAACAATAAAGAGCAGTTGTTCTGTTCTTATATTTTGTATGACTAAGAATAGATGTGAAAACTTAGCACAGAGCATTGCATCATCATTCTTTAAACTGGGTTGTATGAATAATGAACAAGGTATGATTTTAAGGGAGCAATTAAAGACTTCAAGTATTCTTGAAGTTTTAGAGCAATTGAAAGGTTGTTCTGTTGGCTTGGATCCAGTCTTAAAAAATATTATCTCATTTGGAGTTGCATATCATCATGCTGGACTTACATTTGATGAGAGGGACATAATAGAAGGGGCCTTCAAATCTGGTGCTGTGAGAGTACTTGTTGCTACATCCACCTTAAGTTCCGGTGTTAATTTACCTGCTAGAAAAGTCATCATCAGATGCCCCATGTTCCAAAAGCAACCAATTAATATTTTGACTTATAAACAAATGGTTGGCAGAGCTGGGCGCATGGGAAAAGATACAAAGGGAGAAAGTATTCTAATATGCACTCCAAATGAACAAAAAGTTGGATTTGATTTAATGACAGGGGATCTGGACCCTGTCAAAAGTTGCATAGAGACTGAAGATAAATTTATGAGAGCTGTATTAGAAATGATTGCTAGTCAAGATGTTTGTACAGAAGAACAGTTAGATTTGTACTCTAAAAGTACACTATTATTTAGCCAACAAAGTCTCCATCCATCCCAAAACTTTTTATTAAATGACACTCTAAAGGAACTTATCAATTATGAACTTGTGAGAATACAAAAAGACGGAGAAGAAATAAGATATGTAGCCACTTCATTAGGAAAAGCTTGTTTGTCATCATCCATGTCACCAAATGATGGATTATCATTGTTTTGTGAGTTACAAAAAGCTCGACAATGTTTAGTCTTAGAAACAGATCTACATCTTATTTATTTAGTAACGCCTTATAGCGTTAGTAGTCAATGGAATAATATAGATTGGTTACATTTGCTCACTCTTTGGGAAAATCTAACATCCGCCATGAAAAGAGTGGGCGAGCTTGTCGGTGTTCAAGAGAGTTTTATAATCCGTTGCTTAAGGGGAACAAACAAAAATAATAATAACCAGAATAAACTAAATATACATAAGAGGTGAGAGAAAATTAATGTCAAGCGTGTGTTGACATAAGTGTATTTTATATAAGAACTCTTTATTGCAGATTTTATACAGCACTAGCATTACAAGATTTAGTGAATGAAGTGCCACTTTCTGATGTTGCTGGTAAATTTCAGTGTGCTAGAGGTTTTTTACAAGGTTTACAGCAGGCTTCCGCTACATTTGCCGGTAGGGTGGTGAAATAATTCTTCGTTTTTATTCTAATATAAATTATTAATATATTTTTTTTTACAAAAGGAATGGTAACGTCATTTTGCCATCAACTTGGGTGGAAAAACATGGAAATGATTATATCGCAATTTCAAGATCGTTTGCATTTTGGTATACATTCAGAGTTATTAGAACTCATGAAACTATCCTCTCTAAACGGCGTTCGAGCGAGAACTTTATTTAATGCGGGTTTTGAAACTATTGCAAGCATTGCATCAGCTGAGGTGAATGTTATCGAAAATGCACTTCATAAATCCGTACCATTCCAAAGTGAAAAACAAAGAGACGATGATGATTTGAACGATTTAAGAAAAAGGAATAAAATAAAGAATATATGGATAACAGGCTACTGTGGTATGACTGCAACTGAAGCAGCAGAAAAGTTGATAATAGAAGCGAGGAATTATCTAGCCCAAGAGATCGGTGTGACAGAAATAAAATGGAAAGATACAAGATCGGGAAAAGATATATTATTGAAAAATGACACCGATATTATACAACAAAATGTAATTGAACTGAATCCGAACGGGGATGTCGAAAAGAAAAGTAAAGATATAATAGACACAGAATATAAATCAATAATCGAACCTCAAAATTTAAAGATAGTTGGACAAAAAACGGACAAGAAACCTAGTGTTATAAACTCCTCTAAGAGAGAAAATGGTGATAGTGATAGTATCAATGAGAATAATATTTTGTATCAGCAAGAATTAGCTCGTTATAAAAGAAACACAGATTATAGTGAAAATATTAAAAGTAATAAAGAAACAGAAACACAAGGAAACACTAATCTAAACAATCTTGACTTAAAAATCGCTGAAGACCTGTCTCATTCTGATCAAAGAATTAAAACTAATAACCGCGTGACTTCCAGTATCACTACATGTTTTAAAATCGGGCAAAATAATGAAGTAAATATTGATAATTTAAATAGCAGTCCTGGTTCTAAAGAAGAAATTGAATGGGTGTCTTTAAATCTTACCGGAATAGTGTTAGATAACATATCTAAGCTTCGTAATTCAGGTTACCTTATTCCGATAGACACATCTGATAAGGTTAATAACCTTAAACACAATGAAAGTGCGACGAGTGATATCGCTTTAACAAAAAGTGGTTCGTCTAAGGATGTTAGTCTTTTTTCTTCAGACGGAGATGATTCTAGTCTTTTTGAGGAAAGCTTCCCAGCAGATTTGCCGTCCACTATTCTAGATAAAATGAACAATGACAGCTCCGTAAAGGCAAAAAATGGTAGTCCTAATTTCACTGTGAATGCATTTAGTTCAATATTTGATATAGATGAGGATGAAGATATTAAATTAGTGTATGAAGACGAAAAAAAATGCAGCGAAGACAACGACATAAACATGTCTCAGAATGAAATAATAATAGACACCCAAGATGTGAACGAAACTATTATCAAACATCACTTTATAAGTCCGCTAAAGCGTCATGCTAATACTGATAAAAGGTCTCCAGCAAAGAGATCAAAGTTACAAAGAAAGTTAATTAGTAGCGGTCCAATTGAAGAAATGCAGTTTAAAAACAAAGTAACAAGATCTCAGGAGTTTTTATTAAGTATTAATGAAACTAAGATAACTTGCAAAGTATTACGAGACGAAGATATAGTTATGAATTTATTAGATGTTAATAAAGCGAAAAGAGCTTCGATTGTATTGGACATGAACTCGTCATCAAAAACTAATTGCAATATAGGAAACAAAATTTTCAAAAATGAAAGTAATTCACACAAATCTGAGTTACCCTTTAAAGGAATCGCGTTTTGCTTAGGAAATGATGAGTGTTTTTATATAGATTTAATTGATATAGGCGAACACGAGCAGACATTTAAAACAAAGATGTCAGAAATACTATCAAACGAATCGCTTCAATTGGACATGCTGTCGATAAAGACATATTACGTCGCAATCAAGAAATATTTTGGAGTTAATTTGTCTTGTTGTAACGACGTCTCTTTAGCTGAGTGGCTTCTAGATAGTGAGGAGAAAATATCGACTATCGCTGATCTGGTGATTGACCTTCTACACGAACTATGAGTTTCAGTAAATCCCTAACTTTATTTATAAACTACAACCTTTTCAGGCTTTCAAGTACTGCGATCTAGATTTACAAAAGATGGAAATAAAAATTGACAATCAGATAAAAAGTTACAAATCCCTGAACACGCGTGATATTAATTGTTTAAGGGTGTGGTGCTTATGCAACATAGTAAAACAACAGGCGGAAACAATATCGCAAGTCATGGAGAAGATCTTGAGTGAGATTATATGGAAGAATGTTTCAAATGAAAAACACAATCACATTTCATATCAGAATCTAAATATTTGTAATTTCAGATACTGAAATCCAAGTTTGCAAGATCCTCGGGGATTGCGAGTATCACGGCATTACGGTGGATAAAGATCTTGTGTCTAGATTTTTGATTGATGTGAAAAATTCTCAAGAGATCTTACAGAAGAAGGCATTTAAGATATGCGGATACCATTTTAATTTCAACTCATCCAAGGATGTAGCTAAAGTAAGTGGAAATTATTAGGTTATTGCATCAAAAAAGTAGGTTAAAAATTAATTAATTTAAATGAAAACAAAATAAAAAGTTGAGATCAAATTACAAAGTCCTTATTATTTTTTTAACTCACAAAAACAACGCAAATTTATCGTATAGTGTAAATTAGATTCAATATAAGATATCTAATTTATATAAAAGCAAAGTTTGTTGGCAGCGAGATTTATAGAAATTCCTTTGTAGGTTTTAGGACTTTACAAGGGCCGTAAGGTCAGCACTAGGAAGAGTGTTCTTTCGGCGCACAATAGTCCTATGTCCAGTATTATAATATACTGGCGGAAACTCAACTCAATACTCACTAAGAGTCTCTATCCCATCACTGAACAAGCCTGTGTCTACACTGCAGATAACAGGTATGCCTTATAAAGATGCTAGTTTTTTCTTATTAAATCGGCCTTCTAAAGGAAGTTGCTTCAAAAATATTGAAGCTGACTACATCTTACATTAATATTTGAAATAGTTTTGTGGTCGAATATTACATGAAGCGGATTATAGTTGAAGTCAGAAGAAAATCTTCATAAGTTCTCTATTTTAATATAAATTCTTAAGAGTTTATTTATTTAATTTTTTTTTAATAAGGCTTAGTCCGGGTATTTTTTTAAGTATGTTCTCCAAGAAAAATAAAAACGCAAGTGAAGCCGAAGGCAAAACGTTGTCAATATATTCATAACTGATTCAATTTTCTGATCAATTGGTTGCGGGTAGTCATAAATATATTACGATTCCAGGATATCTCCATCTT
>DVQP01000600.1:0-21011 GCA_018231745.1 Danaus eresimus
CTCTTGTAATTTTTCCCGCACGTAGGGCATTTCAAGTCCGTATTCGCGCCGTTTTTGCCGTTTATATCGACCGGTGGACAGATCTTTTGCCCCCCCTCTCGGACTGTCCTAGGGGTATTTTTCTTTGTCGTATTAACTATTACGACATATTAACTTTACATATTAACTTCAACTGGTCGTAGTGCAATTTGGACATGTTATCAGGACATATCAAAATGAGACGACACCTCTTAACGTTCAATGGATTCACCTTGCGGATGCCGTGTCCATCGCGTTGCTTTGAGAGGAGCTTCAAAAGTGAGACTTGTGTAAAGTGTAGGTTTAAGGGGTCTCACCTCCACCGTCCAAGAAGCTCCTCTCTCTACCTAACCAAATTTGAAAAGGACCTACTAGGGCTGCCGAGGAAGTATGAATGAATTGATATTAATTCTGGACAGGCTCAAGTTTTTTAGCTATTATACCTCTCGCTCCCACATCTACCGCGTACAAATCCACCGCGAACCTATTTCTAGTGATTCCGTTAATGACCTCGTAATATTTATTGACTTTTATGTCATGGCTTTGGGATATTGGTTTCCAATGCATAAATATTCTCTGCGGTTTTGTACTTTTCTCATAAGTATAAAAAAAGACTTACAAAAAAAAATAGGAAATACTGTTTAATAGATACATTTCCACATCAACTTTTTATTTTTGCCATTCGATGATTTCCACTTTTTTATTTATAAGTATGAAACGATATCTAAGTTTATAAATTGCTCTTTAAGATTTGACCGAATGAGATTTAGTTTGTTTTGTAGCCGGGAAACTTAAATACTAGGGATATTGTAAAGTCCTGAAGTCGAGCTGCGAGCGCCATGTCGGGAGACACTCCTAAGCCCTCCAATTCAAAGCCACCTTAATAGATTAAGTGGGGATTCAGGGGAAGCACTTCTATTTCATGTTACTACACAACGTAAAAACTAAATGACGTACTTCAAAATTGTAACGAATTAAAAATCGTTGACTATCTAATATAACTGTATTTCAGCAAGTAGAAAAACTCTGATTCCTGCCTATGTCAGGAGTGCAGGCGTTTAAGTGTTCTTTGAGGAAGCTGAGAACAAGGGATAAAATAATATATTGTTAAAGTGAAATAAATATTTCTATTGACGTCATTCTTTAATCGAATATCATATTGTTAAAAAGGCAAATAAGTCACAACGAAATATTTGCATACATATAGAATAAAAGAATACGATACCATTAAAATAATCATCGACATCAAAGACGGTTTGTTGAGCGAAGCAAATATCAAAGCAACGAATATTCCTTTTATCATCACACGTACGAGGCTTTTTTTGCATATTCAACTACAACTAGAGCCTATTTTCTTTAATACAAAAAGTCATATCTAACAACTATAGAGACAAGTCTTTATGACATGTTCCATTTTTCTTATTCAGATTCATGTATTTGGTGATAATTTCCAAGTCTGCTGTTGACCCTGAGGCATGAATATTTATGCTTTCCTTCATTTACATCCGAGATTAATAGATGTTTCTCAGATCAAACACAACGCACACTCGCGACCTGATATCAGTAATTTATTCAAAAAGTTATCATAAAAGTCACTTGTATTATTTGAAATGATTCAAGAAGGCTCCTTCATCGAAAATATTTCATTGAAACGGAAAATGTCGAGAAACATTCCTCTGTACCGATTCTTGGAACAGAAACAATACTCTCTCATTGTAATTCCCAAGCTTACTTAGAAAATAGTAAAGTAATTTTTTAATAGTAAGTTGGTACTTGTAGTGCATTACTTTGGCGTTACTTTGAATAAAATTTTAAGGGTTGTAATTAACTTATGTTAAATATAAAATATAAATACGTGAGTCGTCATGTTAATACATCTTTAATATTTTCATCTCAGTTTCTTAAAAGCTCTTGGAATCTCAGTGGAGTATTCTCCTCGGTCCTTTGAGGAAGTATTTGTGTGATATTTGCTTCAAAAGTTGTACATTACGTTTGACGTGAAGAGCAGTGAAGCAAATAACGCACGACCCGCGGTCGGAATATAATTCATTATACGGTAATATCCCTTTTGTAAAAGTACAGGATCTCGAGGGACTCGTGGAACAAAAAGGCTAATAACGCAACATTACTATGTAACGAGAGCGGGACTATTTATATGAGATTATTATGGGTTGAAAAAAAAACCAAGGAAAGGGAATGTGTTCGAAAAAAGAATAGACTATGTTTTTGATATTGTATCAATTTAAAAACAAACTCTCAAGCAGATTTATTTTTAACGTAAAAACAATGTCGCGCATTTAGATAAAGTATGAGAGTTCTGTTTAACGTAAAACGTTTTAGATGGTAGCAAAACATAACAAGCTCTCGGTGGTCACGGCGCGGTCTACTACATGCGACTCGATGGACATACTTCACTGTACTCCTTTAATTCAACCGATATGGCTAACACTAACAAAAATTATATTCATAATAGTGTACATTGTCAGTAACAACTTTTATATTGAGCATTTTCGTGTTAATATGAAAACAGTAACTGGTTTTAAATTATTCTGTCCAAATAAAAGCTTTTCTTAAATCATGGTGATCACGGGCAGACGAGAATTAAATGTCATTCAAGATAAATGCTGCAAAGAAACCGAAACTTGGAGAATTTTTTGTAATAAAATACGCGTTGTATAATCCGAAAAATATTCGTTATTTTTTTTCAATCTATTTAAATGAATAATCACAAAAGTCCTAGACCCATTAACTAGTCACGTGTCTAGTCATCTCATAATCAGTATGATTTCTTTTATTTTCTAAAATATGTAAAGATTTTGTAATTTACATGAGGGTATAACGATTGAGGGCCGAGACCATTGTTATGGTCGTGCAATGTTAACAGATGCGGACGCCTGAATATTAATATTTAGTGCGCTGGCCGCCATCTTTATTCCAAACACATTCGTGAAGCGAACGTCAGTCCGCAAAGCTGTACATAATTCATCCTATCATTTTAAAATGGATTTTTAAATATTACGCTTCAAGAAGAATTTTACGACAGCAACAACTACGTTATGCACGTGTAAATTGTTTCTATAACATGAATCGAAGTAATTAAGGTCTACTCGTATTCACATTCAACATTATTCGAGGGCTTTATTATAATGTAGGGTTAATTTCGATTTATATCCATTTCTGATCCCAGTCATAAATTGTACCTCTCACTTAAGCAGGTAGAAATTTTAACATGTTAGATAATGTTAGCATTAATAATGGAACATTTGGATCCTGGGAGGCTTTTAAATGAACCTGTCGAGATGACCGGAGCAATCAGGGCTGGCGAGTGGCGGCCGTTCCTTCCATTATGAGACAAGCTTAAAGACTCCGCGACATCCTAAAAATACATTAATTTAATCCACCCACATCATTCTTTGTTCTATTTTTATCAAAGGCTTTTTCTTCTTTAGCCAAAAACTTAAGACAAACATATTACCTCATTACAGTTACAGCGGTTTTTCTATTTAACTTCAGTTGATTTCGTTACATTACAATGTATTGAACGAATATGAAGGGACCTTATAATAATTATGTAACCCTCCAATTTTTCACCAATTTTTATGAAATATAAACTTTTGTATATATAAGACAAAGACTCATGTCCGAGAACGACAAATTTCATTGCAGAGACGAACAAAACCTACAACTGAAACAAATATGTGGAAGATTTTACATTACCATCATTACATTCACAATTAGAGGTTTCATTTTTATTTGTTATGAAACATGACCATTTTTTAATTTCATTATGTTACGCATTTCATATGTTTTTGTTGATTTAATAGGAAATAACAGCAACATGTTATTTTCTTGTTTTCCTAATGGAAGGTTTTTTAATGGATTTTTAATTAAAGGTGAAAAAAGAAATGTCGATTCTACATTGCAGAGAGTTCTGGAATTGGCGCGATATCAAAACGACAATAAAACTCAAAATATTATCCAAACGCGTTCGTAAAAAGGAACCGAAAAAAATAGAACTTTCATGTTTCGTGTGGAAATATTGAGGATTGAACAATTATAGTTTTTTAAATTATATTAATAGAAAAAGATATCTTTTATGATAGAGGCACTCGGTGTGTATAAATAAACTATATACTATATAACTTATAGCTACACGGCATTTGAAATTTTAATAAACCTAAAAGAAAGTTCGCACTCAATTGTTACAAAAAATATATATAATATAATACGCGCTGTACAACCAATTAGAATCTTAAACATAGAATAGTGGCAGACTTAGAGCGCTGTACATAATGTAAAAAAATACACCGACAGAGCGAGGTGCTAGTACAGCATCCATACTGACGGTGCAGCTGCACGGCGCAGATGAGGGTAGTTTGGTAATATCGGTATCTGACCTCACCTTATTATACATTTTATTTTGTTTGTCCACATGAATTTCAGTTAACATTTTTTAGTAAACCTGAAACGATGTTTTGCGTTAAATTAAATACATCAGACAGCGCTAGACGAAGTCTTGACCGACTTTAATTAGCAAGTGGCCTGAGTTTCTTCAAAGAATAAAGCTTTTTAAAGTCCCGTAAGATTTTTACTATAATATCGTATCTCAACCTACTAATTATACTGTAACTTACTTGACTTGTTGTATCACTCAAATTCACTAAGGCTCCCTAACACAAACTCCAATAAATGGATTCCAAATGCCCAAAAAAAATTAAAATTTCCAAAAAGAAACAACAAGATCAGCTGACTCGTCGATCTATTAACGATAACGTAAAAAATATACTTAATACAATACAGTTTTAAGTATTTCATAACAATCATTACGTGAATGTCGCATATAGCTGAAGTGGCACAAAATGATACTCGAAAACAATACAGAGAAAAAATAATGTGGCGAGGAGGCGGCGGCGGTGATGCGTGTCACGATCCCTGTAACAACCAGCGACTGATTGCCCCTGAAAGGGTAAACCAGAACAAAAATAAAACATCACTCTACATTGCTGATTAAAACACGAACGATACAAAGCGATTATCGGACCGTGTTTTGTCTTCTATTACTTTATTCTCCCTCTTCTGTTCCCTATTGTTGCTCGCATCGATGCTGGATTACTTTGATATTGTAAATCTTTTGTCAACGCTGCAATCCGAATGAAATACATTTCGTGGATGTCTCGTACAATACCAGGAGCCGAGTAACAAACTCAGGAGTGAGATCCCTTTATAACCGTAATTACTTACTTTCAATACCTATCGTTTTGAAAATTTCAAAATAAAATTATGTAAGCTCGCCAGATAAAATGTATAGTAAAATATCTATTTTATTCTAAATATCTACTCAAGAATGATTTTCACAGCGTCGACGTATTAGGTCGAGTATTTTGTGCTCCACGCTTCATAAATGATAACGAACTAGTTTGTCATGATATAATATCGTTGAATCACTTACATCATGCAGCCAGGACAGTTTCCTTGCGGGCGGGTTAGCTCTCACGTGACATTCGAAATAGACATCATCACCCTCCTTAATATCGCCAGCTGCAAGCGAACTGCCGAGTCTTAGTTTAACTACAGGAGGATCTGAAAACAGATTATATATAATTCAAAAATTCTTTAATACAAGACAAGTAATAACATTAAAGAGCATGTTTTTTTCTCTTACAAACAACGTTAATGGTCCAGGTCGTCTCCATGAACAGTGATGTGACGTTGGGATTCTCAGCGCGACACGTGATGGGTTTACCATCATCGTCTAGAGTCGGCACGAAGCTCATCACACTTATCGTTAAGTTATCGCGGAGCTCCTCCTAAAAATTCCCCATATTAAAATAAAAATGTTGTATTTTAAGGTTATTTTATTTTTAATCAATCTTTCATTATCAATATTATTTGAATTGTAAAACCTTTGTGACAAACAAAAACTTTGCAAACAACAAGGTGGACGAGTTATCGATTGAACTGCGCTTGAAAGTTGGAATTGAAAACGAGCTTTGTATGACAAATGAAACAGATAAAGTTGTCTAAGCAATAACATCAAAATGAGACGAATTATAAAACTGAAAATCATATAGAATAATTTTATCATCAAAGAATTCGCGGATTGTTGATCAAACGTCAGAACGATTTTCAAAGATTCATTAAAACATTACACATTGCTTTATTGACA
This sequence comes from Danaus eresimus, assembly GCA_018231745.1. NCBI lineage: Eukaryota > Metazoa > Arthropoda > Insecta > Lepidoptera > Nymphalidae > Danaus > Danaus eresimus. The sequence goes on from DVQP01000600.1 coordinate 6,185, forward strand.
ACGGCAGGTAATATTTATTAGCATAGGATTCCCATAGAATATTACATTATACTGGATTTCGCTATCCTCTTTGAATTCTATTATCGAGTTAGAAATTAGATATTAACTGGATTTAAACAGTCCAGATACATATTATATATTATATGTATATATGATAATGTATATGAACTTGTAACGGAGTCAGGGCATGGAGTGTGTGTAGTGACGTCACTCACGAGACTCGTCACGTGATACGAAACAAATTTCAAATAGACGGAGTTGTTTGTTACGGCGGCGAGTGATCGTGATTCATGGGATATTAAATCACTGAGCATCGAACGATTCGAGCGACTGACTCCGGCTCTGACTGCTTCGTTAGTCGCGCTGATTATGAATTAATTGCTATCTCTAACCGCCTGTCGCCGACCTCTCCGCCTATATCAAATGAATGCCGCAAAAAATATTGACTTTTATGAATTAAAATGATTTCAGTTATAACAAGGCGCTCGTTTCCTTTAAAGGCCAATACATGAAAATCTATATTTATTATTTTATTTTCATGAACTCCTACAAAACGAGAAAGGTTTCAGTATTGTAAGCTGAAGATACGTCATTGATATTGTTTAGTTCTGTGTTCGGCAACTTGGCTATTAACAAAGATTAGGCTGCGGTAAGTTTCGCTCCTCGCGTTAGGAATTAGTTAACAGTTACAAGTATCTACATGTGTTAATGGCGGGCTAATACAATTCCGTTAGTCGGTTCCGCAGCCGTGTTTGTTGAACTGAACCAGTAGCTTCGATATAGTTAACTTTCGATAAGTCCAATAACAATGCAACGTTGTTATACTGAAGTTTACCGAATTTCTGTTGAACTTTGTTTAAATCTAGACACAACCGAGGTATTACAAAGTGAAACATTTTCGAATATTTAACGGTATTGGCAATGTGAAAACGTGCAGTAGATAAGTAATATGTTTAATTGTCATTAATCAAATGTCGATTATGTTTATTAGGGTAACAAAAATATTACTTTTGTCTTCAAGATTTATGATGTTGATGAATTAGTTGATAAATAAAAATTAGAGAGGTAAAGCTTTGGAAAAAACATACTATCATAAAAATAACTAGAGACGTAATTTGTGTATAAAATTCCAGATTCGGTTGTAAAGATGCACCGGAATCAAACAAAGATTTGTAGAAATAAAATCGCATGTCTTTGAACTTGACCACAGCTAGGCTCTACCAGCTTAAAAAAATTATCTTTCGTTAATTAGTTATCAAGTTATTTACAGCTTCAGAGTGCAGAGTTGACAAAACTTGTTGACCAATTATGGCACCTGAGTAGCGGAGTATATGTTTTAAAGATTACAAAGATAGTACGATACAGCAAGGTGACTGCTTTTCACATTATATTGAAATCAAAAATACTAGAACACAAACAGTTCCCACAAACGGTTCCTCAAGGACCGGTCATTGTACTCTCTGTATCGACGACTTCGCACTTCGAAACAACAGACACATAATTCGCTATCGTACTCCTAACGAAATATTTTACACATTAGTTTGAATAGTATTCATTAAGAAATAAATATTGATTTACTATCTCGCTCTATAAACACAGTATACAATTATAATTTTCTATTGAATCTTAAACTTAGACTTCTAAAGAACTCCCTGTTAATTGGTTGTCATTATATAAGTAGTATGAGGCGCGCGCGCCGCTCTGTTGACACACTCTCTTATTTATATTCATTTTAACAAATAACACACTCCTTATTCTATTTACATCTACTGAATATAAGTTTCTTAACCCGATACAATACAGGACTCCACACTTCTTAAGGCTTGTAAATTCATAGCATCTCATATTTAAAAAAATTAATAAGTTTTGAACTTTTTTTAATTGTATATATAAAAAAGTAATTACTTTAGACTTGAAATAGAATGTAACACAGCTATACTGGAGAGCTGGTGAATAGTCATCCTTGGCTTCCACAGCATATAGGATAACATATTCTTTCGAAATCTGGAAGTGTTCGACATGAGCGAGATAAGATACTTTCATATATTTGTTTTCGATAAAAATATAGTCTCCCATTTATATAAAGGGCATATCATCGTGCGGTTTAGTAATACAATATTTAATAACATTTCCGTGCCTCGTATCCGAGCTCCGAGGGAACAATGCTGTCCACTGGACAAGTTTGAGTTCCTCTCTCTAAGAGCTTTTCAAACTATCCGTGTTAATACAAGTGCCGTCCTAGACTATAATCAACTAGAGCTTAGACATTTTAGATTTTAAATTTGTTTGGAAACAATACTGCCCTTTAACAGAATTACTACAACGGAGAGGAATATACTCACAGAGAAATAATTATACTATACAGTGACAAGATTTCTTTTGTCATAGCTGTTTGATAAATTCTTCATATGATTACCACGTACTATAAGTTCTTATTAAGATTTTGCTAATTTTAGTTAGTTATCGTTTATTCAAATATATGAATGTGAATATATATCCAACATCAGAGCAGTTTGTCTCTAGAAGGATTTGCTCGGCTGCGATATATATTCAGAGCGTCCATAGGCCGAGGGAGACCGTGATCCTGGCCGCAGAGTTATGGCTCTCGGGAAGAATTTATTATAAAGCGACCTCGTCACCTGCGATACCGTAACAGACGTTCTACACAGCCGTTAAGGAATGACTCGTCACAGAGATGACGTAATACATTCATATATCATATCAAAACATAAAATAGAAGAGGCACTGAATATGACACTCGATAATTCATGAAAACAGCCAATGTATTATTAAAAGGACACAAGAATGATATAACATGTGAGCGAATCCGCATCCATATAAAGTATAAATAAATATCAAAGTCGGATATGAGACAGCTTCAGTCTAAAAATTTTATTGCATTGCACTCGGATCTGCATTAGCGGTCGTCCCCTGACACGTGCGGGGGTCGCGTCGCCTCTTGCAAACAGGCAACCGTTCTAAATATATAATGTATTGAAAATAGAAATAGCATGTCCTGTACTTAAAAGTGACTTGAAATACAAGCTGTCCCCTAGAGTTATTGTACCGGTTTACAAACACTGTGATAGTACAGATACTTTTAGAAATGAAAGTGAAAAAATTCAGTAAAACTGGTGGTAAAGAGATTACTAAATAAATTTTCCTAAAAAAATAATGAAATAGGCAATAAAATCAATTATAATATTGAAAAATAAATTGGTCAATATTTTAAAATAGATAATAAACACTAGTGTATAAAAAGAACTTTCCGGTTGTCAAATGTAATCAATAATGCAATTACATCGAGTTATCCGCCGCCTTCTCGCGCCGCCTTTTTCATCGCTACAACAATCACGTATGTACCATAAATCCTAAGTACAAGTGTGCCCTCACCCCCCTTACCCTCTCGACTCCCTGACCCTCCCCTCAGCCCGCGTCCCGTCAGCATATCCCCTTAGCCCCTCAAACCCCTATCAACCACCACCGCCAACCCCCACCCGACGATTGTCACGTACGCGCCTCAATGGATGTTATAATGCTACGAATTATTCTGTATTCCTTTTTCCGTTTGTTACATACGAAATTTTTGTTCGAAATTTCGTTTCATATTGTCGAATGTGAAAATTAAGGTTTCGGTGGGATCGCTTTAATTTTATTTGAAACGATTTGTCTCTTTCACCTTTAGTGGTGAGTTGGGTACAAGTTTAAAACAGATGAAATTACCGATTAAGGAATGCAATTAGGTATTTTTTGTTCATCATAACATAATTCCATAAACTGTTATTGGTCAATAACCACTAAAAAATTCGATGACGAAATGACTAAAAAACTGACAGAAGACACAATTATGACACTTTTACGGAGAATATTCAAAAAAGCAATCTGTGATATAATAATTCGCTTGTCAAAGACGTCTAGATCAAATATAAAAGGGATTCTATGCGTAGTCCACCAAGTCGGGCCCTTTACAATTGGTTGACTGATAGATAATTATCATATTAATAAAAACTGAATAATTTAGTGCTCAATGAATTTTATTTGAGTCTGTTAATGGTGTTCAAAATTAATACAAAACAAATAAACTTTACCGACTGGCAGCTTCAACAGTCTCAAAAGTAATTAATAAAACAGCTTAAACTTAGTCCCGTTAATTAACTGACTTATAGAGGTTGGTTATGAGGAGTATTGGAGTAGGATTAAAGGTATGTGAAAAAGAAGATTTAGTTCCCTGTTTTTTATGAACTGCCATAGTTATTCCTTCAGGAATTTTGTCATAAAAGAAATCATAAGTTAAAATAAAACATATAGCACACAAGGAAAATAGAGTGAATGTACAGATATTAGTTCTAATTACGATAAACTCGGAGAGAATTCCTATAAGGCTTAAATACGACTATGACGGTATCTTCAAATGAACACAACAATAAAGTGTTTAAGGTTCAATCGCCTAGGCAGCATAACAACGAGGCTGCAAAGAGATTACACGAGTAACTAGAAGTGCGGTATTAACATACGAGAGAATAACCAACGTCTTCATAAACTGTAGGCATTACGTTCCCAGAGAGTAAGCCGTGTTGCGTCGAGCAGTGGAGTGAAAGCGCGGAGACTCCAGACAGAATGGCACTGTCTCAGAGATTTGACTATCTAACTTAAGTGTTTCTTAACATAACATATGTACATTGGGAGTTATTATTTTAACTTTAGTCCAAAATAATGAATGTCCATTTTTGAACCTTTTTTTAACGTTCAAAAAAAATATCTTTTTAGCGGCGGATACTATTACCAGTAACAATTTCCTCAAGTCTCCCTGGTGTATAACTTACCAGAATTTATTAAATATTATTATATTTAAACAATTTTACGTGTACATACATATAATAGGACTGCTCACAGTAATCAAAACAATAAATCAATATGATATTATACATTCCTATCCATAAAAATGGCATTTTTAACAAAACAAAAAAATGTATATACAGATATATGAAAGATAAGACAAGCCAATATATTGTTCAGATACGTTTCTGCAAAGTTAAACATTATGGTTTTTGACCACTAGTTAGGAGATCATCATAACACGAAATGTTTCTATTTTTATTGATTTGGAAATATATATATTTTGTATTTTTTTGGACTACCGAAGCCAAATTTTTGTAATACGAATAAAATAATTTAGTTACACCAAAAATTTGTTTCAAAATGTTGTCAGTACAGTAACTGTTCCTAAATCAGCTTACAGCAACACCACACAATACAAATAAAAATAGGTAAATCTGAAGCAAGCTAATACATTGAAAAAGAACTACTTCAAAAAGAAACAAAGGAAATTAAAACTTTTGTAATATTTAGGAAAAGTTGCTTTTAAAAATCGAAATAAAATCATTGTTTCGGTTGAGCTTTCTATTGGTTTCTATGTTTAAAATTCTTCTGACCAGAAAAATATGACAATATTAAGGTAAAAATAGAACGTTTGAGTTTATATATTTATATATTAAGAAATAAATTTATTTTTGTTACATTTCTAAAAACATAAGTATATAATGTTTTCAAAGAATTTAAAACAAGGAAAGTCCCTTAAACTTTTAAAATTCATAATAAGTTCGTCACGGAGGAGGACTTTTATGTGACATTCTAACGTCTTTTCGGAAGGCAGTAGTCGGTACATGGCACATGGCAAGTAGCAGCGTATGAGCGTCGACCTTATTAGTGTTACTTGGCCGACCGCCAGGAGCTAGCCGAATTATGAAAGTGCACAGCACGCTGACTCACTCGTGATTAAGATTAGCGCCTACCACAATGCTGGCATTTTACGTTTTCGCATTATAGAGTTATATTTTGTGGATTTCAGTCGTGGCGCAATTCTTGAGAACTTCTCTACTTTCAGGATATATAGCAGTTGAATGAAGTACCCTTTATAAATAAAACAAATATATATATAGAGCTAAAATATATTAGTTTTATTTAAATGGCTCGCGAAAATCTTAGATCTCATTATACCCTTTATAATTTTAAGATTTTACTAAATTCAAGATCATAGAAAAGAAAAAAAATTTTTTTTTGTTCCCAAAATTGGTTTTGGTACTTCAAATAATTAATAATTTTTATAGTACTTACATGTACTCAGATATATAATACAAAGTAAGTCACACTGAGATCAGAATTCATTGATTTATCAATAACTCGTAAGTCAGCTCGGCTCTGAAGTTCGAGGAATTAAATTATTAAAGAGAAAAAAATGCTGCGCCAACCTTATCCGTCTGCTCTTTGATTTGTTGATTACAGAGCAAACACGAATCACGGGTCCCGGCCTAAAAGGTAATGTTATTACGAATTAAAAGCGGCGAGTTACAGAGTGGTGCGGGAGAGTGTTGGAGGGGTGAGGGGAGAAAGGGACTATTAACGAATATCTCCGTTTAATTAGCGACAATTCTGTATGTTAATTGGCTTTTGAATTGTCCAACCGTTGTTACGTGACGGCCGCGGACCATCGCCGCTGCTCAACTTTGCGTTGCACTCAGCGGATCTACAGCATGAGGGTTTTATTATTCCATTGAAATGGTTGTTCCAAAACAAAGAGTACAACATTTCCTATTAAATTTGTCAAAACATCTTTCAGCTGTGTGTGATTGTGTAGTATATAGTCTGTTTACAAACATATACCTATCTTTGTAAGTTTATACTGTCAATTTAAAGATATATATGACGTCTTTGAATAGACAGACTATAATATACAGGCAGGTTTTAAATTTTGAATAGAAAATTGTCGGTCCTTAAACAGTCAATTGCCATGAAAACAGAACAAGACACTCTATATTATGAAAAATACAAGGAAAACAAGTCCGCATAGAGCTCGTTTTACAGCTGACTGATCTCGATGTCTCTGTGTGTAAACAATTCATGGTCCCGGGTGCTTTTGTAAATTTTTGTTATTTTCTCTACAAGTCTAAAGTAATATTTTGAGCCACTTCTTTCAATCTTTCCTACTTTTTATAAATAAGTGAAAATAACCAGAGTTAATAGTCTTAAGACTTAACTTAATATCATAACAAACTAGACCATATTGGAATTGATATCTTCTAATATATTAAAGCCCCACCAAATGAAGGTTAGGTGATATTAACTTAATGCATGTCGTATCTATAGAGACTTTAATACAGCAACTAGTTCGAATTCAGAAAGTGCCGCCAAAGTTTGTTAAATTCAATGACCGCGGTCGCTGGCAGGATTAGATTATATTCATCTGCATCTGAAACTTGCGCCAAACTTGCATTGAATTTTAGATCTATATAGATTTAGAGTTAATTTAAACGAGCTTTTGATTTACTATATTTAATTGTAAACTTATTTGACTAACAATACAAAAAAGTGAGACACCGATTTCTTTCTTTAAAAAAATGTAAAAATATTACTAGAAGGTTCTCTGTAGCGGCGTAAAAAAAAACTTGGATGAGTCATGATTAAAAATACTCTAAATAAATGGCGTTGTTAAAACAGAAGGAATGCAAATTTTAATAAAGTAAAAGTTATTCCCGACTCTCAGGTATTTTAATTACGACCGACTTTGTTTCAAGGCTTTCGAAGGCCAAGAAATATAAAAGAGAGATGTCCTTGTTGTATGTGAAATTATCTGAAGGAATTTCATTTACGTGCAGAAGGTGCGCATATTTTAGTAGCATATTTACAAATATAACAAAATTTTTAACGAACTCGGGTCTTGGTTGTATCAATGAAGAGAACAAGGTTATACGCTATGTACATTTGCATAAACATACAATTAATCACTACTTATTGTTAGGCGACAGTCCTCAGAGAGCCATTCAAGTGTTTGTGCAGATGTCTTGAAAGGCCGTGATGCAACAAACAACGTAATTACTATAAATACAACATAACTTGACACTAATTTGTTAGCATAGTCTTGATTATGTTACAATAAACATTGCAATGTAAGACTTTTGTCGTATGAGAATTAAGTACAAATATTTGAATTAAGTACATCTACTGAAACTTTTACATTTTCTAGGAAAACCTTAATAATTAAAAGTTCTAATATAATGAATTTATTCTCACCTATTTAAGTTTATTTTAAAAAAAATTTAGAATTAAACAAGAAAAACATAGTGTTCTTATGAACATTTTCCTTAAAATTACTGCGCAAGAACGCTTCTTTGGTAATTTGTAAGGAACCCTAAATCCTAAATGTTAGGGCTCCAAGAAAATAATATCTGCTCTTCTAGGCTTACACGATATTTTTTTTTTCGGATATTAATTGTCTCGTTTTAATATTAGATATTTTTATCCAGAATTTAAATTTAATATTTGATATAAAAATCGTTCCATAATTTTCTTCAGAACATTTGAAAACTCTTTACATTTTAAAGCTTCTTCAAAATCTAAAATAAAATTATTTAGAGTGTCCATTAAGTAAAGTAATAGGTGTAGCGTCGGAGTCCGTCGACACTCGGAAGTCCTCACAGTGACTAGAACTCGTCGTCAATATGCACTGATTGCCGACCGCGACACCTTTCTACCTCAATTACTGCACTCGCCATGTTTCAATGAGGGTTTTGGTGCCCATGAAAAGTATTTACCCGAGGGTGAGACCTTTTAACATGAGCATTTAAACAAGCACTTCAACTGAACACATCTGTAAGTCGTATAAATAACATCTGATTTCAGAAAAGATGCAACGGAACAGACAAAACTAAGTTTAAAAATAGAGAATGAACATAAAGCAACCTGGTTTACTGAATTAAACTTTCATGTTTTAGAAGGCAATGTCGAATCGCTACATAGTGTGAGGTGTCGGGGCCCTTGCATTACTTATGCATTGCGCCATCTTGCTTTATACCGATGTGAACCTCGACACAATGTCCACTGCGGGTTAAGTTCAGTCGTGTGTATTGTGAACGGTGCAACAACGGTGAGAGACAAAGTTGCATTATTATAATATAACACTATATTAAAATAAGATAGAAGCAAGCGAGAGACGGCGGATGTTGCCTTTATTGTTTCTGATTTATGGACCAGAAATGAGTCCGATAAATAAATTTATGGTAAATTGGATCGTACACTTTTTATATTTTAAGCGAACCACTTAAGATACATAAAGATTTTTTTGATCTTTACATTACTAAATGTCCGGAGTCACATTAAGAAGAATTTTCGGTAATGAAAGCGTTCGAACTTTAATGAAATTACACAAAAATACATTTACGAATTTGTATTATTGCCGCTGGAAATATGAAACGCATTGCGCGACTGTTAAGTGATTTACTGCCTCTCAATAAATAAATACGACGAATATGTCTCTTGCTTTTTTAACCAAAATAATAACCCGGGCGTGCTTCGATTAATAATTATTAATTAAGGCAGCGGCATTAAGCTCTATATATAATATCTGTTCAAATAATATATTAATATACTGCAATTGTTATTTAATAACTTTATAATGGAAATACACCCATAACTAATTTAATCGTAATAGGTTTATTTTAATTTTTACCATATCATATGAATATTTTCTCGCATTGGGATTATTAAAAAGAAAGTAGCTAACAATTTTTCCTGCAAGTTTTGAGTGCAGGCGTTCTGACAGCAAGAGTGAGCGCTGCATCAGCGTCGCTCTTCAGGACGTGACGCACCTGCCGACCTGGCCCGGCTCCTACTGACGGGAAATGAACTACTGACACACCGGGCACCTACTTTATGATACTACGTGATGGTCATAAATAGAACCGGTTATATAAATTGTACCAAAAAATTTTTGATTTACACTTTATCTTTAACAATTTTGAACAGACAATAACAGTAAATAATTCACAAAAAATTGTGATACTTTATATTAGTTATAATTTTTATTTATTTTTTATTAAATTGTTGCATTATGAACTATAAATTTTACTTTTTTATATTTACATTTTTTCTGGTGGTCTATGGTCATTAAAAAGAAAAAAAAATAGTTTCGATAATCACACTATTTTTTATGAAAATACCTACTAGTAAATATTTTATTACTTTTTTAATCAGATAACTTTTATCACACAAAAATTTAATGGTTTTTTTGACTGAACGACTAAAAACTTTATGAAATATGCGTATGTGGCATTTATTGTTGATTAATAAATAAAATAAAATATTTTTTAGTTTCTTGAACCTAAATTTAGATGAAGAAGTAAATAAAGGTCTCTTGTAGTCATTAATCCTTGGCACAGCAGCAGTCGTCCATTTGTTGGAATTGTCTCGAAGCTGTGAGACATCCCCGCGGCATCCCCGCGGCATGTCCACTGGATTCTGTTTGGATTTATGAACTACCCGTGACCTGGCGACCGATACTACACTACTGATTAACGATCGCAGACGATTTGCTTTATAAAGTGCTGTTTACGTCGCGTGTGCTTTGCAAGACTCGAATTTACATTTCACTAATATGAATATAATGAATTAGGGGTATAGAGTGGCATGAACTTATCTAGTACAAATAATATATTAAGCACTTACGTATTCCTTGATATGTTTTGAAAAAAATATGTTTAAATATAATACATGCGTGTGATGTATTTAATATTGAACCTTCAACTTAATTTTTTTCCTTCACAAGTAATCCTAACACATAACTTCATTCTGAGTGGAATGAATGCAGTGTCAACCAGCATCAGGTGTGTCGAGGCCTTCATTGTTTATGTAAATAGGTCTTGTTTCTAACTGAACAAACCCCAAGGAAACGATACTGTTTTACGGTCTTGGCGACTACAACTTAACCTCCCTGGTACATATTAAGTTCAGTGCATACATATATCTTGATACACACACCCTCTCCGATTGGTTCTTCGATTCATTTTGTTTCTTTTTTATATTCTTAGTCTAATGAACCGCATTTCCCAAAGATTCATTTCATTTTTAATTATTCCCAAATGTCCTTAATTTATTCTCAGTTATTAAGAGAACCTTAAGTATAATTTAATTATATCTGTCTCGGAGCGTAACTCGGTAAGTTGCTGTGCTCGTTTGTTTTGGGCCGAATTCCTTTTATTATTAATTTAGATTCCTCAAAATGATTTCAGTGAATAACTATTAAATAAGTAAAGTTTGCTTATGTTTATATTTCAACATTGGACACTAAAATAAAATTACTATACTATGAACAAAAATTCTGTAAAAATTTACAAAGAACGGTTTTTTTATTAATACACATCATATATTGTGTAAAATAGTTTTGTATAGGTTATAACCCTAATAGAAAAACGACGTGACATAAGGAAAACATAACTAATTAAGCTTATTATATTTTTGTGCATATATACCTACATATGTTTATCTTGAATTCAATAAAATAGTGTCAAAAAGAGCGGCGATCTCGAACCCCGTTACACTATCGTACATATCAAAGACTGTTACTGACAGAAGTCCAAAGAGTTCACTAGGCTCTCAATAATATCTTTACATCCAGTCCCTAGTCAGTTCTGGAAGTCTCAATAAAAGCCTCGTTAACTTCAACTGAACATAGCAGATATATGTATATGTTTGGATACCGACTCAGCCTCTTAGAGAATTTTGCATTTTGAATAATTGATTGAATAATTAATACCAAAGAAGTAAAATAAATATAAACAGGGTAAATTTTAATAATTACGGAATTAATACGCCTCCTTGTTTAATATTGACAAGATGCGAGGTATTTGTCTTCCGTTGCTATCTCGTTTGACGACATTTTATAAAAATTATATTTTTTTTCATTTATTTGACAACTTGAATTTTTTAGAAATATTTATGTATTTCTTTATAGTTTTTAAATCGGTTATTTATCCTCACATAATATTTTGTAATAAATGTAATTATTTTCTTTTCATCTGTATTACAATAAATTATAATAAATGCATACATACAGTTTACATTTATCACACACTGAATAAAACGTTTGCTCGCGGGGGAGCGTAGCCACGCGTCTTTAAATCATTAAATTTACTATGCTTATTAATTAAAATTTATGGAGTGAAAGGTGGAAAACCTAACACACCCTCAAAATTAGTTTGTGGCTGTTTTGAAGTAAAATATTATAATTTATGTACGTAGCTAATCTAACGAGCAATAATGCCAATGTTGAGTAAGTAACGATGTTGTATGAAATGATCATTAATCTAAAGCATTAAAAAATTAAGAACCAATGTCAAAGCCAATTGTACTTGTAAGAAACAGTTTCTTTAAGAGCAGTACTGGGACTTGTCTCAGATTAATGACCACGTGACACACGTTCGTTCTTATTGTAACACTTCATTCTTTGTCCGAGGCATGTTATTTATTTCGAAGAATTTCGCTCGAGCGGACAATATAGTTGGAGCGAAAATTTTGAAAGAGCTAATAATTTTGTCATGTTGTCGTTCACTTTTATATGATTTATAGACATAATATCTGACATGACGACAAACGCGGAGTCGCTTAGGACAAAAAGCTTTGACATATTAACTGATCGTGCTCATTCCTTTGTAAGTTCCAAATGAAAATTCAAAAAGTTTCAATTCTATCATCCCTAACACCAAAAGGTTAATAACATGAATTTACAAAATTAGCTCAAAAAATTCTAGATAGGAACGGGAAAAACGCAGAGAAAAAAATCTCTTTTAAAAACTAATCTTAGAATTGAATTTTGTTTACTCATAGAAAATATTACTTTGAGGATAATCACGGGAGAGGGAAAACCGGAAAAACAAACTATGACTGCGGCCGGCAAACAACGCGCCACCGCAGAGCAACCGTAAATATGTGAACTACGAACTATCCTCAACTTAAAACCGTTCGCGTAGAGTATATTTTAGATTGAATATGTGATGCATTATTCCCTTCACTTACCCATGTCTAAGCAAAATTTATTATTTGATTGGTTCTGTACATGGCGTTATGGGTGTTTATTAGATAAGTTTTTATTAAATTTATAAAGAAATATATCAAAATAACATTTTCCACATATAAAAAAATAAATATAGAGCACATTTTCCATGAATTTTTGTATGTTTATTTCAAAAGCAAAATTTATATGAAAAATTAAAATTTAATATCCCAGGACAAACCAAAATATATGTCCATAACATATCCTTATAGTCCTTATATAAACATAGACAAATCATTTAGATGTTTTTAAATAATTAGGCATCTGTGTCGTTGACTCATTTCTACGTTTCACGTGGTACACTAATAACGATCACAGCGAAGGTAACGAAATGGGTGAATAAAATATCCTGTCCTCCGCGCGACATCATCACCGCGACGTTGATGACAAAAAAAAACTCAACGAAACCAGATAAACAGTGCAGAGGTATGACTTTAGTAATATTAGGTCACCCCTCCTCGAACCTTCAGCGGGCCGTAATCAAATTCCTTATTATATAAGGAGTAGCAATAGATCATACCGCCATGTTTCAGATTTAATAATTAAATTACATCATATTAGAGTATTTTTTGTCTACTTAATACTGGAGTTGTATATTTCACCCGCTGTTCTTAACTATTAATTATTTTCCGTTTCTTAAATGAATAAATAGGAAAATATAGTATACAGTTTCAGTATTTTTTTTGTTTTGTTAATAACATTATAACTAATATAAAAACTTACATAAACATCTAATATGTAGATTTTTAAATCACTACTTGACAATTTGGTGTTTATGATTAAATTCTGATGCTAAAACATATTTGTATTATATACTCAAGATGTCCAAACATATTCGCTCAAACGTTTTTTCTGAGAAGTACAGCTTCAATCTTTTAAATAAAAAAAGTTCATAAAGTATGAACACACACTTATATTAACACTAATAATTAAAAAACGTTTTTAAAGACAATATCTGTGAACTTACTGATGGTAACTTCACTGATAGAAAGGAATTCAACAAGTTAATATTTTAACGATGTACTTCAAAACAATTTGCATATCCCTAGATGATACATTAGCTTTCAATATTATCGTGTCCTGTTTCGAAGTCAACAACTGCTATCAACTTATGTTAATAACCGTTTGGTATACAAGTGTTATAATTCAAGCATCTGTTCGACGATCCTCGGATTAGATCCCTTTAGATGTGATGAATATTTATATTTTCCTTGATGTGGTTGGCAAATGAAAATTCCGAATGGAAGCTTGAAAGTCTTCGAATAATTAAAGTGTGTAAGTAGTTCAATAACTCATATGTAAGTATCATCGTGGGTTAAGCTCCAAAATCATCAGGAAAAAGAAGGCCTACTTTAAAATTCCACAAAACTGATATCGAATACTTTAAAGTCCCAGGAAAATTTTTAAAACTGCTATTTTAAATTCATGAGCACAAATGAAGTTGTTAAATTGAATGGCTAACTGTACACGTTCAAATAACACCAAGATACAAAGTTACCATTTTCCTTACAAAAAACGATTAAGGGTAAATAGCTTTTGATTGGTCGGTATCAGACAACAACCAAGAAATGTGACATGTGGCGCAAACACTTCGATAAGAAATTATAGACTAAAAGGCATCTGGTACAGAACCATTCTATTCAAAACAGCTCATAAACTTTGCTTCGACATTTTCTCCTTGGAGGTCAGAGTGCTGTACTTGTGTTACGATTACTTTCAAAACCCTTAATATTAAAAAAAATTAATCGTCTAACTCACTTATGTATGCAGACTGAGATGTTTTAGAAGACGTCTCTCATACACTAGTGACATGTGTTCAAAATTAAGTTACATAAACGACTACTGTGAGGAGAGTATTGAAATACATGCAGCTATTTCATATTATATAACCTACAGAAGGAGGATAAATCATTGGTTGCTATAATTGCAATTACTATATATATATAA
>DVQP01000601.1:0-21005 GCA_018231745.1 Danaus eresimus
CTCCTCCACTTGACTATGCGCACATGTGTTTTAGTAGGTGCTTTTTCTAACAAGTCTCTACACAAATATTTTTGTTCTACCCTTTCTTTTCTTAGCGCCTTCCAAATATTTGAATGTTTTAACGATTATAACTGTAATTTTTATAACTTAAGTAATGGATTTAAAATATATTTTTTACGGTAGAATTAAAAGCCAGTCCCTCTAATAACAATCAAACCAACCAGTGTATGCAGCAGCGTTGTCTTATACTATAAGATATCAAGGACCTTTTTGGATCCAAATGTCATTACTAGGTTTTGGGATTTATCATTTTTATTACAACCGTATTAAACATTCTCTGTCTCCGGAAATAAAAAGTTTTCGATAACTTATAATTCTGATGAAAACATTAATTAAGATCTTCCCATTTAAAAAAAAATCCATAACATTTCTTGATTATAATAAGTTCCTCCAAATTCAGATTAACTTTAAACCGTTGAGTAGTGGCAGTCAGTAAATTCTTCATAAAAATATCATAATTTTATAGAATCGTTATGTGTATAACAGAGTGAAATAAGTTAAATATGAAATGTAATAAGAAAAATTATGTTAACGTGCTCGCTTCGATTATAATGCTTGTTAATACCGGAGGAAGAGCTTCTAATTTCCAGCCAAAATAAGTGCAGATTGTCTGTCTATTTGGATCAATTTCTTTAGCGCCCTGCTACCTGACAACCCTAGACGCCATACTTCAATGGAGACGGTGGTTAAATTAGGGGCTAGGGTGCAATGAAAATTTTATATAAATTCTTAGAGAATAACATTATTACATTGCCTTACTTAATAAGTTATTGTTCTCTGGGTCATTCGAGTTCGATATTAAAATGTGAAAATAAACCATAATGAGTATTTGTGTATTCTTCATGATATTTCATATGTTCTTAATGAATTTTCATAATAGAAATTCGCATTGGCATTTACTTCGCTGGAGCAACCTCGTATTTAGTATTCATACTAAAGGTATAATAATTCTTTTTGGTACAAAAACTCTTTTTGAAATATTATAATATAACATTTAAAAGTATTGGTTAAGGTAGCTGAAAAAAACGAAGCCTGTCCGATGTTGTAAAAGGGTGTCACGGTTCCACACTACACCCCTATACAACACTTGCAGTATTACTTGTATTATATATACTTTAATGTCATAGAATGTTACACAGAAGATCTTAAATAGAGTTGTTTCCACTGAAAGCTCAGTTAAATTGTATAATTATAATAAACGGTACATTATGGCGAACCATTACTATCTAATGAATATTACTTATAATTAAAGATATTGACACATTAATTGAATAACCACAAATGTGAAAATTTCATATCGATATTATATAGATATAAGTAACCACAATTACAAAATCATTCATCATTATATTGTTCTCTACGTTTCTAATACATATATAGTTATATAATAGACACTTATACTTTAAAATTTACGATTAATTTGTAATATAACACTAACTTACGGTAAAACAAAAAAATAAAAGAGAGTTTCGATAAGGAGAAGGTGAATCAGAGTAGATGTAAATTAGCCTAAATGTGAGACAATAAAGAACAGGGTTGGTATCGAGTAGTTGCCCTCACTAGACTCGGCGGACCAGAGCACTGACGCGCCCATGTCTGACTCGCTTCTTTACTGTCCCATCGTACAACCTACAACGCACAACGCACTTCGCACATAGTGCCGGGTTCGTGGTACGGCGCCTACTAAAGCCTACTATACAATACACGATCTGAATACCGTCGCGCTCACTGTGTCAGTTCCGGTGGTGTGTGACGATGTGATGTGAGGCGGGAGTACCGTGGTAGGGGTGAGCTCGCTCGATGTAGCTGTCGACGGTCATTCGAGCCGAAGGGCGCGAGTGAGCGCGAAACCTCGGCATACGGTAATGTTAGCCTCAATATAACTATGTCATCTATTGTTATAAAGTAGGTGGTTATCGCGTGTTGTGACCATCATTTCTATTCTATCCCTAATCTTAACTCTTACATCCGAGGCTAATGGCAGTGATGGTCAGCAGTTGTCGGGAGGGACGCAGACGTCGACCTTTCCCCAATAATGACGAACCAAATTATACTCGAAATGAAAAACCTGTACTAGTAAACATCGAATATATAGTTGATTAATCTATGTCGGACGACAACAGCCCTGCGTCCGTTGCTTGGTACGGTGTCTGGTGTTCGACGCCGGCTACTATGCTACACTAAAACTAATATCATTTAGTGTCCCGGGCCCAAACAGATCGGGATCTGCGGAACACTTGCTATGATATCTACTCATTATGAACATCCATGAATTTCATCAAATATACATATTCTACTAGCCTAGGTTTAAGATAAGAGAGTACGTGAATATACTTGCTAGTTGTCCAACTAGCGACCGACCTCCCGCCTTTCTGCCGGCGAGGCCAGGATGAGATCGTGGCCTCGGTATTACGAATCTAGGGACAAATTAAAGTAACAAGTCGTCCAAACCAAAGTTCCCAACGCTCCGCCACTTAACTGCAGACCCTCATACAACAAGACAGATATCCCGACTATAGCCGAGAACGTTTCTACACCCCGAAACTGCTATATAGGCCTGACGACTGCTCACAACTAAATATTAATATGAAAGTTCAGAATCGGTTTACAAACGTTCCAGATTTAGAAGCCTCTCCGGTGACAGACGTCACAGATCCAGGTTTGATGTTACCACGCCGGTTTACGAGGAGGAAAACAATTCGACTACAAAATTATAACAGGCTTAAACGAATACATTAATGGACAACATCAAAACAGTGTTAGCGCGCGTTCTTGTGACTGAAGTGACAGGGGGTGAAATGATGATGAATTGGGAAATGATGATAGAAAATTAATGACGGTGATGAATGATGAAGGTGATGGAGTGGGGAGGGGGAAGGGTCGTGGGCTGATGATGCGCTAACTCGACGAGATGGTAGCTCGCTAGAAGTGCGACGGCGGCTTTCTCAGCTCTGCGACATCGCTGACTGGTTATCATTAATTAATTGGACGATCATTAAACCCGAATGTACAATTGATTCCTTACCTAATATAATAACTAGAGATTACATACTAGGATTACACAATATCATGAAAAAACAGTCTTACAGGCATTTTTTTGTCATATCAAAAAGGGTGTAAATTGTAAATTTTTTTTTTAAATTTTGTAAAAACCAATATTGTACACGAATCAAAATCGATCGCGCCTGGGTTGCTACCCGCGTGTTGATCCCTGCGCGTCGCGTTCATTGTCTAAGCAGACGAATTTTGATACCAATTATATATAACACTTAATTAATTCACAACTTTCATGTGCCTTATCTGTGACGATCATAAGTAAACGTTAAATTAATTGAGTACATTATAATTACTGAAATATATTGTGGAATAATATGAATAATAAAAGTCATGAAACGCTCCCCACTAGAGACTAGGTGTAGTTTTAGGATAAAGACATTAAAATGCCTATACTAAGCCAGCTTCCATACTTAACAATACAATGATTCTTGAATGCCAATATTAATGTACGCTTAATTTAAATGTCTATGCTATATAATTTATTTGATTATATGTTTACCTACTCCTGTAAGTACCTTAACAACCGATTACTTATCTGATACAATTAATACATGAAAAATTAAATTGGGCAAAGCAATCGAATGTAATAAACCAATTATATAAAAAGCTTAAAAACATTAAATACGTGAAATAATATTTTCAAATGATATCAAAAAGGCCGATGCTCGATCACCCCAACACAGCGAGCGAGAACTGAACCATAACCAATTCAAACAAATTAAGCGCAATTCATAATAAAGACGGACTCCCGTCACGAACTGATAATACGGGAAAGACAAATGGATTTATACGCTTACAATATACAGATTGTTACGAGTCTGACTCCTAAATGTATAATCAACTTGTAAGTAAGTATGGTAGGCTTGAATGCCGTACTTTATATATTTTATAGCATTTACTTTTCTTTCTCCTTCTCCTTCTCTTTCTCCTTTTCCTTCTCTTTCTCCTTTTCCTCCTTCTCCTTCTCTTTCTCTTCCGGCTCTTTCTCTAGTTCCTTCTCTTGTTCATCGCCCTGGACAACAATATGTAAATGAAACAATGGTTTAAAAACCAAATCATCTGATGACTTAATATGATAAACTTGTTGTAGCTTTCTTACCTTGCCCTTTTCGGCGTCATCAACGGGCTTCTCGGCTTCCTTGGCGCTCTTTTCGGTGGATGACCAGAGTTCGTCCCAATCGGGATAGGCTCGCTCCTTGATACGTGTGACCAGTCCTACAAGGTTGGGGAATGACTCAGCTAGAGCATCACGCAGGGCGTGCTGCACCTCCTTGTCGATGAAGTGCAACTGGGCCAAGTTAGCGAAAGCAACTACATCCAGCTGAGGAATGAAAAGTTCACGTTTAGACTCCATGCCCTCAAGAGGTATTAAAACACAGTTCAGAATTAATAATTTATGTGTAAACATCTCTAAATATTAAACTAAACAGAGTGATTTGTTAAGAGAAAACTAAACAAAAACCGTAAAAAAGTTGTAATCAAACCAAAACTTTGGACCATACCTTTTTTATAAAAGCTCAAATGGTAAAGTCATAACACTATACGAAGCAGTTAATTCTATTTATATTGCTTCCGGGAGAGAAGCACATGTAAGGGGGAATCCTGCCACTCCCAATGGGATGTTGGGGGGAGGGTTTGTTAGCTCAGAGTAAATTCGCAGACTGGGGGGATCCAGGCGAGGCCGTATCGGTCATGACCTAACGCACCTAGCACCCCCCTCCGTTATCACCCCCGCACTCTCCCCCCACTCGCCCAGACAAGCCGGTAATAGTTTACAGCTCTATTGATTTATCTCCCAAACAAAGAACTGTACTAGAGTAATTCCAATGTTTTTTAACAATCAGAACTCCAAATTAAAATATGGCAAAAGCTTTGGACCAAAGCCGAAAGTAAATAAAAATAAATGCAGAACTATTTTAATAAGGCTTTGTAGTGACTCCACAAACAAGAATCATATAGACAATAGACAAAATAATAAATATTTAAAACAAATATTTCTAACAAATAATGGTCATTTTTTTGGTACTAAGCGTCACAAAAGAGTAAAACTAAACAGATAAATTTTACGTCTAATTGAGATTCATAAGTCTTACTAAGATTCTTAAAGTTAAGAGAACGGTTATCGCCCCGCGCTTAACACCCATCCCGACTGTCTCAATGGTGTAAATATACGGCCGAGTATCATTGTAAATAAATACATGGACCAAGGCTGACAGTAAAAAACAATATTAAAAAGAAAAACTCAACAATAAAGAAAATATCGAATTATCTGGTTTTGTCTTAGATCTTGTGAAAAATGCTGACATAAAATTCGCAATTGAAATATTATTAATCTAGCAAAATCATAAACCTTCAAGTCCTAAATAACATAGACAATTCAATGTTACAAAAGAAAGAGTACTCACAATGGTGGGCTCATCTCCGAAGAAGTACGGCTTATCGGAGAGCAGATCGGAGAGTACGCGAAGATCGTTCTTGCCGAGTTCGATGATCTCGTCTTGGCTGTGAACGCCGATCCCATGGGCCTTCGCTTTCTTCATCCCCTATTGACAAAATGAAAATATTGAATGATTTCTAAACCTGAATGCTTGGGGAGGTAACAGGTAGAATAATAAGTCACTAGACACTGACCATGTCGGTCGTACCGCTATCACAGCCCGAGATCAACTACGTGGAGTTCAACAGGTTGCCGGTTATTTAACTACTGCTGACAATATGGCGTCTGCAACGCATCGGGGAAGGGGGAAGTGCAACATGCGCCGCAGATGAAATGGGGGCCTTACATAAGGGGGAGGTTGCACGTATATTAAAATCTACCCCCAGACATATAAGGGGCGATCTAAATTGAGCAGCGCGACCGTTGACTCTAGGAACTCGATACCTGATGATATCTACTAATTGGAATCTTTATCAATAGAGTCTATGCCTTAATAAGAGCAAATATTTCGTAATTAACTAAATATAACGTTAACATTATTATTTATAAATGGAATAAAAAAAACCTAACGCTGATAATGAAAAAGTGCCTAAAAACAAAAGAAAAGGGAAACTTACTGCTTTTGAAACAAAGTATAATAAAAGCTTTCTTACCTTACGTCCAAGGGAGAACTTGAAACAGAAGTTCAGAATAGGGTTCGGTAGGCGCGTGTTTAGAGCGTTCTGCAAGTTAACTTGGTAACCCTTGATCATGCTGTCAGGGTATTTGGCACGCCACCAGAAAATCACCCAGGAAAGATGGTTTTCAATCATGGACGCCATTGCGTGGGCAACCACCCGCTGATCGGGGGTCAGACCTGTGGGGACGGAAGTGAAGTTTTTGATTTAATATAGAATGCGTTCAATGGGCATGCGCAGTGTGCAGGTTCTAGCCCCCTTATCTAGGTTTCAGGTCGTCTCGGACATCTACCTGGATATCTCCCCGGTATTGATTTAAATAGGTAGACGCCCGCTATATAATGTTATAGGTAACAAATATTATATAAGTTATGTACGGATAATGATTTAGTTATTACATTGTAGTGTTTACATTGACCAAGCATATACATTTTATTATCAACCGTTGAACCTTTTTCTAAAATTTATATGGTTAAATGAAATTAGCATTTTGGTCAAACTTCCAAATCGATTTTCTATTTAAAGTCATTGATTATTAAAAGTGAAAGTTTCTGAACCATATGATAACGACTGGAGGCTCTAAAATAGACATAAAGATTATATATTTTAATTTTCCTTATTATTTCAAATAAACTTACCGGCATCCAAATCTTTAGTAAATTTCTCCGAGAGCTCCTTGATGATGAAGGTGCTATCAGCAATTTCTTCTCCATTCAATTCAACGAATGGAAGCTGGCCCTTTTTGGAGCGGAATTTTGCCTTGTGATCGACGTTCTAAAACAAGCATAAAGAACAATTGTATAAAATTTTGTCAATAGAAAAAACTTTTTTGTATTAAGCAAAAAAATCTTTTTTGTAAAAAAAATATAAAACACGATATAATTAACTATTACATATAACAAAGGTTGATTCGCAATAACATTCATATGCGATTAGGAAAATAGACTGTTACATATTCATGACAAGAAATTTAACTTTATAATAAAATATAGATTCGCAATGGCAATAGTTACAAGTACATTTACAGATGCTATGATTCTCACGTAATTATAAAAACACAGTACTTTGCGATGCAAGCTTAACATATATGATACGAAAAATCGCAAGATATCAAAACGCTTATGCGTTATTATTAGACAAGAAGAAAGATATATTATTAAGATTTCGAATTGACTTTATTTTCATTGGATTTGTATTGTAGTATAAGACAGTCAATGATTTACTAACCAAAAGCTAGTGTTTTGACGCGTCACATACTTTATTCTGATGTATGTTAGAATGCAGGCATGAATTTTAATGCATCAAAAGCTGGGGAGATATGTTGAGAGCATAGCAGGGTGGAGTGGGTGTATCTGGGATGCAGAGATGTAAGTTTCACAGCCTAGCAACAACCGGGGTGTCGGAGGACGCATGCGCTCAAACCTCAGCCAGGCCAGCCGAGGCGTCCCACCCACACCCCTCGAAAATACACAACCAACTCCCCCGCTAACAATCAATATAGCCGGACGGGTCAAATTACTAACCACTTTTTAATATGTTTTGATACTTATAGTATGGGCAAATACATGGTTCTCCTAAAACAAACCGGGTTGTCTAATAATTAAATGTCAACTCCACAGTCACAGTATGTATTATAGCCATAAAAGCTCGAGGCGTCCTTATTATGTTCAGAGTACATTTGCATATAGGTTCATGGATGTACAATTTTGATTCCGGACCATATACGGTAGTGCATCGGGCACGGCCGACGCCCCCGCCGGCCACGCGACTATCACCCTCCCCCCTCCTCCCCTACCGGTCCCGTCGCAGCCCGGCCACGACCTACTCAGCCCCCCAACTAACCGCTCTTACAATTTAATATGATTATTGTGCCAACCTGTTGGGTGCCACGTGTGACTATTCGAGACGAACCGTTATATTTGAATGCCCTCCCAAACAATACTCATCCTAACTAACAAAATTGTTGAAACATTAAATCTTTCACAGTATGTGTTTTGGCCATTAATTTTGATATATCCCGCTATGGCCACTGCATCAAAGTTTATAAATAAAAATAATGTATTAAGCCTTAGTATAATATTTATATTAATTTGTTATCAATACTAGTCCATAATTTATTATATAATTTTACAATACTATTATTATAAGTTTTTGTTACTTACAACATAAAATTTTAATATATTTTGTCTAAAACTTGCTAAAAAAGAGCAAACAAATTGCTAATTCTAAATGCTGGAGTACTAAACTTTTTTTTTTTATTTTAAAACAATTAATAAATCATATAATTTCAAAAAATCAAATACAAAACAGTATCGGACGAAAATATTTAAAAAGTAATCTGTGACACTGATATGGGTGCATGTGACAATCACAACTGATCCCAAACATGTCATTCATCGAATCATAACGCAATATATGTATCAGTTTTAGTGTCTTGGTTTTGTGTTTGTGTGAGTGTAGTTACAGTCGCCCGGTCGCGGGTAACCATGGTGACGGGATAAAGCGAGCTCCAGATTCTGGGCGGGGAGCAGCCAGCAGCTGTATTGATTTCGAGCGGAGTTCAGCGGCCGCGTCACCCCTCCCCCCTTCATCCCCGCCGCTACCCCTCACCCGGGCGATATCAGCCCAATACATTCTAGAACTACATCTACCAACAGCCCGTCACAAAAAAAGGGATGAGTGATTATTAAGCTACATTTTAAAGTTATTTAAAATTTAATTAGTGTGTGCCCTTGAATAAATAAAAGAAAAACTTGTATATATTAAACTGACGCTCGTGCAACATGTTCTTTCTATGCGGAATGCTGTTTAATAACTAAAACAATAACCAAGACAGCTTGTTACTATTAAAGGAATTTTATATCAAAATACGTTTCTTTATATCCAAACAGCAGTAACAAGAGTCTCGTAACAATAGCGGCAATTCATACATATTTTTGTTTCAGAGCTCGTATTGCTTTACGTAGAAAAAAATTTGCAAACAGCACAAAACATTATTTTTATTTCCATTAACTATCATGTATATATTAATATATAAAATATGATGACTATAACATGAAAAATACAAACAATGCTATAAAGTATCATGTTGACTTAAAGTTAACCGCCTAAAATATATAATAAATTCCTCCACTACCTAGGACATTTTAACATTAATTTTAGGTAAATTATTAATCTTTTAACCAGTTATTTTTCTAAAGTATACATTAAAATACTGTATATTTTATTTTTTGATCATAAATTGTGGCAATAAAATTTATACATCTAACAGAAGTTATTGCATTTTTTATTTAACTATGTAACTGTTTAAATTCAATCGAATCATAACAAACTTGAGTGGTCATTGAATTGATATTTTGAAATACCGCTATCATATGGAGAGAACTAGCTTATGTACTTAATAATGTTTATAAAATACAAAGCTACCGGAATTAGAATCAGGTTTTTAAGGTGGATTAAAAACTTTAAAACTTAATTAGAATTTTTTATATCTACTAACGGTATCGATATAATTAAGGCAAAATGGATGTTAAAGAAATGGAAAGATAGCTATGTCTTTTCAATGAAAACAAGACTTTTAAAATATGTTACATTTTAAAATACCAGTTTCATAGTCTAATTATTGTAAGTCCGTTTCGTTTAGGATAGAAACCTGACATCGTGCGGTTTATGATCTTTGAGCGATCGTAACTGCTGCATAAGCAAACAAAACAAAAATTATGAATATAGGCCAGTAATGATCTTCCGTAATTTAAATTTCGTTGGTAATGCAGTTTCCTTTGTAAATCTAAAGCAGACTGCGACCCGGTTTGCATGTCGCTCGGGGCCCTAAATGAGGAATTAAATTAAAAATACTCAAACAAAGTGCATATAGATCTTATAATTGGTTTTGACTCTATCAATTTTAACCTTTTCTTAGTACGTCACTAATTAAATTAACAACGTCTTGTTTAATAGCCAACAAAATGTGTAATAAATGAAAAGAAACTGAAAAAAAAATCCTCTCATTCCGTTTATTTCTATCTATTTTTACAAAAAACGTATTTATACTCTAAATATATTAATTTTTCGATTGCAATGTATGTATTAAGAAAGAAATAGCAAGACCTATTTAGCCAGTTGATAATTTTATTTACGAACATGATGTCATAACATTTATTACAAACATTTAACATTATCGCTAGGGACAAAAATAACCTAAATAATTGTGCTGACTGCATTGCTTTTATCTTAATTACTACTAAGAATGCACAAGCGATGTTTGTATAAGCTAGTGAAAGAATTTATTGACATATATACATATTTTAATCAAATTAGTGTAAGTAATGTTTAATACTTTTTTCTATTTGCCAATTCGAAAATACGGAACATAGCTGGTTAACCGCTACTTTATTTTTATACCTTATTAATGGTTAAAGATAGATTTAATTATTTTTTTTTAAGATTTTTGCTATCTTCAACCAATCAACAAATCATTTAAAACTTTGAACTTCTATGGGTTTTATCAATAGGTGACGTATTCGTTAGGGTTATATAAAATTATGTTCAGAATGTTTAATAAACTGTGCCATATACGTGGTTATTTACGTTGCGGGGGTGCTAACGGTGATATCTCAGACTTAAAGCCCGGGCACACCCCGCTAGGCGGGGTTGGTCGATGGCCGGGACGAGCATGCGCTTTAAGCGGGTCGAAGCACTCCCGGTTGCCGACCCCTGTCTACGCAATTATTTATACTTTGACACCATACATTTATTACAGTGAAATGTCGTAATCACAGTTTGAACATCGATTTCGGTAGATAAGACGCGTTGCACTTATTGTTACCAAACAAAACATATTCCGTTCAAGGTGTAATGGACATGTCTTATAACAAACACGTTTTTTAGTGTAACTGAAATTCTCCAGATGCTTCTGGCTTCCGTAAAAGAGAAAACTTGTTTAGAATAATCTATTTATTTAAAAGTTTTTGCGTCCTTCGCTATCCTACGAGGGGAACAGATATGTTTTTCAAACAGTCGTTAATAGGGTGGGGTTTGTACAATGTATCTCATTTATAACTTTGCCAACATTATTATTAGTAATGTGGATTTAAGAGTAGAACATTCATTGTGTTTCTAGTAAAAAAAGGCCCTTTGAGAGACATTATTAAAGATAAGAAGTTCTGTCATCAATGGACTACACCTAAGCTGTTTACTGCACGACAATACAATTCCATTTAGTACCAAGCGTACATAGCCCGTGAACCTCGGTTAACAAATGTGATGCAACAATGAACCCCTGTACTTGTATTAACGCAATATCACTAATTATGTATGTAGATACAAAACTAGACGTTTGTTATAACACTGTATGGATGTTAATTTTACCAACGCACGTTAGCTATAAGTGTAAACAAGATATCACAATGCACTACCGTTGCTTAAACATCAGCTTTCGGAGAAACACTTGCCAGTTGTAGTTGATACGAAAATTATCGATTCAAAAGACGATATCATATCATCGCGATATTATAATTGTATTGGATGTGTTGAATGTTTTCTATTCGTAAATATAATTATGTCTATGTTAATAATATGTTCCAAGTGCAGTGTAACTTTACCAGAGATGTGTCAGAACAAGAACTCAGAACGTTTATACTCCAAAGCAAGACAATAAAGCCAAAAAAGAATAGTAAGAAACAAAAGATACTACCTAAGGCTATACAAAATAACAATTCATAACTTTGTAAATACGTAACGCTCTTCAGAGGTCTAAGAGGTCTATCCATCCGTTATGGCTTTTATTACTAATAAATAAAAACTTAATGAATGTTAGTGTCATGCTAGAGTAAAAGGTATATATTAAACGACATGGTTACATGTAATGTATAAAAAAATATTCTGCATAATAAAGTTGTATCGTTTCTAAATAACGAATAAATAGAGGAAAGGGTCAAATTAGAAGCAATTGCTTTCTTGTGTCGCGTAATAGACTGATTGTTATACTTTAATAAAAAAACATCCAGCCCACACTTCACGCATATGTTTATTGTTCAGACTGAATGCACGGAAGTCGGTGTCGAGTAGCTTATCCCAACATTTTGAGATCGGAACCTAACTCGGGTTTCAAAATTGTCTCGTGTTATTCAATCCTTTTTAATTATTAGACCTTATGCAACACTAATAAGAACACAACAGGCTTCTTAAATTCAAGGAATGCTCAACACAATTCCTTAAAAAATTGTAGTAAAAAAACCAACACAGAATATTTTTTTAATTAATCAAGCAAGATTTTTTGTGAATGTACATACAGTACCTCTTATCTTCATAAACTTCCTATCGGCACTGCAATAAACAGTTAGTATCACATTAAGACGTTGTTTAAATAGCTAGAAATGACGCTACAAGTTATACATTTTGGCATATTATGTGAAGTGTTAGATGCTGCATGGAAATGAATAAGTGATAAAGTATTATGAACATGAATTTCTCCGGATAATCTGGCTATCGTGAGACTTTCGCCATTGTTACAGTGTCTTGATTTTCCATGTAAAAGAGGTTATCTCAGATCACAAAGTAAACTATGATATTATTATAAACTAGAAATTATGCTTTTTAAATTGTCACTATTAAAACAATTTATTATAATTAGAGAGACATGTTATAGTGTCATTTTAAAATCACCTTTATGTAAAACGCAAGGATACCAAAATTATTTAGTCGGGATACTTTGAGACGATTACTTTAGACTCCGACCCAAAAACTGATCGTGATATGATAGCATGTTTACATTACAACTAAAATCTTTGTGAGTCATGGTGTTAATTGTACGAAATCGTAAGCTCATTAGCATTAATAATAAACAATAGAGTTCAGATTAGATGGAGATTGAGAAAATTTACACATTCTATTTGTGTTTGTTAGGAAGAAGTAATAAAACGCCTTTAATATAAGCTGATAGACATTCTCAATGTATGTACGCATTAGCAACACGTTATCATGTTACCAACGCTTCGTGCTCTATCCACATTGTATCTTCTATAGAAAGATCACGTTAAGAGATATGGTATTGTAATTATAAAAATTTAACAATTAATTGTATATGGACTACAACGAATCATAATGATTAAATTTAATACAAGCAAACTTCTAGTAAAAGATATTTAAAGATTTATAGTCAAATTCTTCTGGATACTTTGAACAAAACATTCAGTTCTCAAAAGGCAGATTTTGTGTTCCTATTTTCAGCGTTTGATAAATCTGCCTTTTTAGAAATCCACTATTCTAATTTTTGAAAAGTTTAAAACTTTTTCTCGACATCAGACAATTGTCATCCAACTTTTCTTTAAACAAAAACGTTTGAGCGCAACTCCAAAGTGCTTTCTCTTTTTTTAGACGAAGGGTTTTTTAAGTTATCTATTAATACAACTATATGTATGTATTTAATAAACATTAATTTTAATGAATTAATAAAAATATAAAAAAAAATAATAAAAATTAAACCAGCTTTTAAAGTAGTACTTTAAAACTAACAATATAATGTATTTAATTTAATTAAATTTGTCATTATTTTTTTGTAATTATTACGGCATATTATAAGAGATTACCAGCTTCGTATTTTAAATCTTCGTTCCAGTGCCAGTAGTTCTTTTGTGCATACATGCACAGGCGCCGGTGTTTGTTGAGAAAGTGCACCCGGCATGCCGCGTGACTTCATAGCTCACTGGCCAACTCACTCGGGTTTCTTATTTCGTTGCAACATGCCGGAGCATAAATCAAGGAATTGTTAAAATGTTAATTCAGAAATAATTTAAAATAGACGAGTCCCTCTGAAAATGTGGGAGTACAAAACCTGTTCCATATCTCGCGTTATCTCTATTCTAAGGCAGACCGGTATTGCTGTTTTCTTCTAATAGTATTTACATAGCTCTATATCTTAAAAATATGTAAGGAATTCGTTTAGATATGGAAACTTTCCGAACGTTCTTACAAAAGGCTACTTTTTAATCAGCTGTATTTCATTATATATATGATTTCAAATAGTGATGTTGAAGAAATTGATAGAATATAAACTATGTCAAAAAAAATGTTTTTTTAATATGAATTTATGAGACTATATTAATTTTAAATCACAATAGGAGAAAACCGGGTTTACACCCAGAATACTTTTATAATACCTACTTCCGTCGTATTCGCCTTAAGGTGGTCGATCCCACTTGGCCGACATTCCAGCACCAAATACGTTCGTTTAAAACAAGCAGCGGAATATTAAATACTACCTTGATAACCTTAACAAAAGATTACTTCATTGTAAAACGTGCCGATTGGCCAATAAACAGTTATTAATATTAATTAATTTGCATTGTAGACTGTTAAGACAGACTACCTAATTTCCCCCTTGCATTTTATATCTCTAAGGACTATAGTATATAAAGACCTATACAATACCCAGCCGTGGTATGATATTCATATAATATTGTAGCACGAAAAATCTGATATTAAAGCTACTAAAAGCATTTGATTGGAAAACAGAAGTCAGCGATGGTAATAGGGGAGGCTTTAGGTGTCAATTTTAATTAAAATGATGACATCGTTACCATAAACTAATAAGGTTTTGACACGAACCCAGTTTCACCATAATCGGTGTCCCCTAATTAAGTATCGGTGACGTGAGCTAGGTAAGGCAGAGGTGTTGCGTGACGGCATCAACTTAGTTCTCATTTAGGACCGGACCCAAAATTCATATTCCCGAAGGGTAGACCTTACACACGCAATGGAATTTTAACACGTCCCTTCTTTCACTTACCGCTGCTAGAATACATAGAATGTTTTCACTTTCATACCATATACATTAGAATCGAATGGGCAGAAATTAGATGAACCGAGGACAAACCTTTTTTCACTACGTTGCTTAAATAAGCCATTTTCTTTCAAAATATTTAGGTTTTTTTTTGTATTAATCACAAATTAGACTTGTCTCAAAATAAGTTTCCGCATTTCCGATGACATACTTTTTTCTTTCGATCTAAAATGTAATGTTTTTGTTACGCATGCCTTTTACAACTTTAGTGTTTCAAAGTAGCTACTCGTATGCGATGATCTACAATCACAAGACCTAGGTTTCTAGTGCTCTGCTCTCACTACTTTCTTATGAACAAATGAGCACAACCAGAAGAAAGTATGTCGGGCTTTTACAACACAATTTTATAGTGCTGGGACAACTTTTAAGAAAGCTTAAACCGCAAAGTTGGAGTTTTCCATCGGAAGTAAAAATATTTTTGCACGATAACTATGACCATTACTAACTAAAAAACAATTTTAATAAACATAGCCAACGAACACTGCAACTTAATACTATTTATAAAACAGTATACATCAAAACAAAGACAATTTAATTATTATAATACGCCGCCTATATTTATTACATACATTGTTATTCAAATGATAATAATAGTGATTTATTGTTATGCACTCATTATCGCATATTTATTAACAAAGCTGGTCCCTCGGGATCAACGTTTATGATACGTGCATACGTGCACAAAGCATGACCTGCAATACCAATAGGTAATACTTAAACAATTTGTAATGCCAATACATTCTTTGCATGCTTTATATTATACATGCGCAGGCGTGCAACTCTGGATACACGCATGCTTTATGCATATTTTAAATCTAATAACAGCTCTAAGAGTACCTTGTTTTTTTAATTTTCATACATAACTATTTCGATTCAAACGAAGTCTTCATTCACAATGCAGAAGTTAGCATTTCGTAAGAGTGAAACTGTTTTAGTCTGCACGCGATTTTAGCACATATCCGTCATTTTGAGGTCAAACGAAAGCTTTTTCATGTCTACCATTCCAAAACGTAATTTATTCGAGTCACAGAACTAACTTTAATTTCATAACTAGTTTTTATGGTGTCTACAATACTACATAGTCATTTGCAGTAAAAATGTGATATGTTCTATAAATAATAACAAAAAAGCTAGTCAAACGATGTGATAAATGTAATTTACAGTACAATAACCTTAATAATGACGGCCATTAATTTCAACATCTATGAGTATTTAGGCGACAACACGAGAAGGGGTCTTGTAATAATATGGACAAAAAAGTTTAATTCATTACTCGATGAGGGTGACTGTACATAATGGAATAATTAAAATAATTGATGTAATGAATCTACTACACTCGGTTTATTGAACTACGTGATATGTGATATAAAGTAATAATTTATTTATATTAACATAACAGAAGTATTGTGACACGGTCTATGTCATAACGAAAAGATTTTCAATGTCATTAATAATAATAACTAATTAATATAATAGGCTGATGATTGACCAGGAGATAAAAGTTATATATTATCATTTATGAGTTGATACTTTTATAGCGTGTGCAAGGTTAAGGTGGTCAATGACCGACCGCTCCCTCCGACACATGGGCTACTAACCGCTACATTAGAAATACAAACTAACCATTGTAACAAGATTCTAACTATATATCACGATCGCGGTTTAGAAAGTGTCTTGTTGTTTTTCAATGATTCAAATTATCATTTGACGTAAGGGATCAAATTGTAAAAAAATACAATTTCACACTGAAGAGAAAGCGATGTTTCACATTATTTCATTATATTAGGTATTTAGTTACATGTGTATAACATGTTAAATATTAATTAAACAAGAATAATAATTATATTATACGTGAAGGGTTTCGGAAGCATCCAGTCAAATTATGTTAGCTCCAGTTAATTTTTTGTATCAAGTCTTGACGGGCCTGTTTATAATGGTCTATAAATTAAACTTATTACTCTACAGTCTGGGTCATGTGTTAAAAAGTAAATATTTAATATCTGAACTATTAAACGTTATATATTTTAATTCAAGTAATAGGTAAGTAAATGTATTTGATAAACGATTAACTACATACATTGTGAATGCTAGTTGCCTGTGAGATGCAAGTAATGGCTTGATTTTCAATGGTGCCCTGAGAACGGAAACGCTTAAGTATATGATGTACCTATAAATTGTAAACAGTTTAACATTCTGTTATCCGTTAAAAACGGACCAAGTTGAATAGTCAGACTGAACTTTAATGAAGGAAGTCGCTGGCGATGCTATTAGGACTCAGTAATGAGATCCCGGGATATTAGCCAGATTACAAAGCCGACGTCATTATATTTTTGACCTGACTTCGCATACTTTGGGTTACAAAGCTCAACAATGCCGTACCTGGACAAATAATGCGTGGTCTTTTTGTTTCAAGAGCATTATTCAGAATAAAAGAATAACTCGACATCTGGCAACCATACCGAACATTTTCCATGTCTAATTATGCATTTAAATCCTTTGTTCAAACTAACACCGAGCGAGTATTAAAGAAATTATTATGAAAGTTTTGTGCGAAATTTATATTATAATAAATTTATACATAATAATTCTATGATAGGGTTTTAAGTCGTACGATATAAAATGGTATGAATTGTGAAAACGCAATTTATCTATCTAATTATATATTAACAATACTTATAATAGATGCAAAACTGTATAGAAATTGCATTCGCATAACATCACGTCTCGTCCCTAGAAGGTGCGGTCGTTTTTCTTTCGACATCTATAACCGGGCTAAGTAGTAATTTTATTCTGACGATGTGTTATAGTTAATTATTATTACGGACAAGGAAATAACGTTTTAGACCTAAATATCACCGAACCTCTCCTTACCCAGTCAGATTTGATTTACTAACTTTGTTAAAAGATAAACAAGTAAGTTATCTGAAATTATCATAAATATAATGTATGAAAACAGAATTATTAAATCAGAATATGAAAATAAATAATAATTTAAATAAATAATTTCTTTTACACACTTGGAATTATACTTATTTTTCTTTGCGCTATTGTTTACAGACTTGACAAGTACAAACAATTATGGCCGCACCATATAAAACTGATTTGCAATATGGCGTGTTTAAAATTTATAAACGAGTTTGGCCCTTGATGGCGCAGTTGATTGGACCAAGTGCATAGCCTTCGAGGTAATGCGTAGTTTTGTAGTTAACTGAATTGCTAAAAGATCCTGAGTAACTACTTTTTTATTTATAACTTGGATATCTCTCTTCATCATTGTTAAAAGTCAAGGAATAAATCTTAAGAAGATTGTATTACATATAGCATGTAGAAAAAAATTATCTCCTTTTGAAAATTCTAGAGGATTCAAAATGGAGCTAGGACATGCGCAAATCCCTGAAAGGTCGCGCAGGTCACATCGTATAGAGTCCTGGGAAGAGCTATGATTGGTCCTAGGTTGCCCGGGTCAGAATCTCTTCTCCTAATATGCGCGGTGCAGTACTTTGTGACCGGCGCGCCGATTTATAGCGCATACGTTAGAATTTTGTATAATAGATCCGTGGTTCCCTAACCAAATGAGAATTAAAAACCCTCTACCTAAATAACTACATCCGGGAATTTAAATATTCTTTACCTCAGTTTGTCACGCCCAGACATTAAAAATATATATTATTCATTTTAAAAATACAGTACAATTCATTGTCTCTTGTTCGGTACTAACTTTCTATAATTGTAAAAAAATTGTAGGAGAATTTCGGAGACATAATTGCTAAATGTTAAAATATTGTTTTCGATGTACCTAATAACGATTTCAAAAACATAAATTTTAATTTCCCTTAAATAAAAATACCAAAGTAATGTCAATTATTTGCCGGAAAAAAATATTAAAAAATTAAAATACCACGTACAATTGCAAAGCCGAATTCGCGGCAGCGGCAAGTTAGTTCAGCTAGATTCTAAAATAAATTAACAGCGCAAGTTTTGTTCCATGAAAGAATTGAAAATATATTACTGGTCTGAAGTTATTTGTTAAAGTATGCAATATATTAAAAAAAAGGGTAAAATCATATTTTGATCCCACCGCGCCACACCTTATTTTGTATAAAAGTTTAACATTCAAACATGGAACAATCGATACGATACGCTAGCAAATATTAGTAAAATTAAAATAAGATTTAATCTGAAATTAATAATTTAACCAACACTTAAAGCATGCACTTACTTCGTATTTAATGCCGGCTAGACGGAGCCATGTTTCAAGTTTCAAGCAGTAGGGCGAAGTTGACGGCAACAAAGGCGTTCGCGGAAACTGGTACAAATAAACGATATCTTTTTCGAAATTAATTTTGTGAACATTGGGTTTAGGCTGTGCCGCTTCAGCCTTTTTTTCTTCTACTTTCCCTTCAGCTTTTTCCCCTTCGGGTGGAGCTTCTTTTGTTTGCCCATTATCTGGCGCGGCGTCGTCTTTTACTTCCTTCTCCTTTTCAGTATTTTCGGGTACATTATTAATAACTTCAGTAGCCATGGTGGAAGAAATAATACACACAGGTGTTATTATCGCACGCGCGGCCCGTAAATTATTTCAGTATTTTTAATTCACAACCGCAAACACAAGGTGCATCCACGGCGTTATCGATATAACTGACTACCGTAAGGCCGACTCACAGATAGTCAACTGGCTGGGACCCGACCGAATAACTGGTTGCCAAGCAACGCCGTTCAATATCACGTCGTCCCACCGTTTTACAAAATGGCGGCTTCTCCCGACTTGGTACTTATGGAATACATATTTTAAGTAAAGAGTTACATAACTTTTAAGTTATCATATCATTTAAAATACATTTTAGACATTGGTTTAAAAATTGCTTTCTTTTAAAGATTTTTGTAAGATTATTGCAATTATTTAAAAATCTACATAATTGTTATTTCAAAGAGTTATAGTTTTAAAAATAACTTTATTTTATTATTTTCCAGCAGTGCTTTTAATTATAAAATATTTAATTATTAGATTTAGACAAAATTATTCTAAAAAAAATTGCAACATTGATAACTTAAAAAAATATATAATTATACCAATTATTATGTCGTAATTACTTAATGTCAGATCAGTTGAGAATCAGAATTCATATTAATTTATTATATTAAATAAAATAATTTATTTAAACACGAGCCGGCCAACTAAAATGAAGCATCTAAAAACCAAACTCAGAAATGGAGCGAAATTTGAAAATGAAGGTTGGATGTCAATAAAGTTTGAAATATTCAAACACCTCGATAGGAGTATTATTGATTATACTTATCAAACTTCCAAATTTTTAACTTGTTCTTAATATAATTCAAATCTCGAAGTAATGTCTATAAATTATGTAATATTAGTATTTTAACGTTAGCATTATGTTTTCTAGGTTCAAAACCTGATTTCGTTTAATAAGTGTTCAAATTTTAGTTTTAATTTAACTGCAAATTTTTGGTTAAAATATTTTTTTATTCGGTGAGTAAATTTGAAATATAAAAATCGGTTTTGTAATATCACTTCGGTAAGGACTTATGAATAAAAATACGAATATCCTGCAATTGTTACTATAGACAATAACACACTATTAATCGAAGCTATTCTGTAATTTAGGGACATACAAAAATAACTGTTGAAAGAACTTGAGGAGTTACCTTCGTTTTATAGTTACTTGATACTACTATTTGCTTAAATTTTATCATTTGTTAAATCTCAAAAGGTAAAATTACATTAATATGTTTTAAATGATATATGGGATAAGAAAAAGAGTAAATGGAAAGTGAATCTCATTTTATTACTAGAAATCGAAACATTACTGCTATTATCTAATGAGTTTTTTAAAATCTTTAAATACAATATTAAAGTATTAATATACAGCCCAATTGTTTCGTTTATATATATATATATATTTCAAAAGCAATACAT
>DVQP01000602.1:0-21002 GCA_018231745.1 Danaus eresimus
GAATAACACAATTAAAAATATTTTTAACCCACCTCCCATGACGAAATTATATATTGTCATAACAGTAACACGTCTTTCGGATCAGATTTTTCATGAATATTCCATCATATTATTAGCTATACTATATAAAACAATTCTTATAATTATGAAGTTATATTCTTATTAATGTATACATGAAAGTTATCTACCATTAACAATGAAGTCACACGAGTCTGAAATCCTTGACCTTGGGAGCGACGTCCAGTCACTGGCGCCTACCCGATAAAGAGTACGCATACATTGCCCTCAATACCCACAATACTTAACCACAGTCGTTTGAATATTACGAATTATCTTATAATTATTGTCTTTATTAAACTATAGAAATTAATTTTATTCAGAGATATTTTTTATATATATTTAAGGACACTATTCCTCAGTCGTACTTATTGTTGATATAAGAAAAAATCTTGCCTTTGATACATTTAGGACATATAAAAAAGTCGAACACTAATGTTATGTTGTCATATAAGTGTGTACAGATTTTCAGTTATGTTAACAACTAAAGAAATCTATGTAGGTTATTACAAACTGCTGCTTCTAAACTACAGGGATCTATTACTTAAGGATTTATTGCGTGTTTTTGTCACAGATTCTTTTACATTTGTATGTTATTCACAATTTTTATATAAAATGTTAAAAATTCAAAATTTTAAATAGAAAATTGTAGTTTATATGGTTATATTAATGAAGGTTTATCATATAATATAGTATATTAATGAAGGTTTAAACAAACGAGCGGTTAAATAACACTTACCCATTAGGTAAGCAGCCAGAAAATACTTCACAGTACCCAGCTGGTCAATAATAACAATTATGTGGATGTGACAATGTCTTACAGGTATTATTATGTTATTAAAACGATAGTTCTTTTATTCATTTTTTAACGTCATTTAAAATTTTGACATTTTTGAACACCAAACTTTATGTGTTTATTTCGTTAGTCTTTTTTTTATTGAAACATATCCCTGTTAAAATTTCAGACGAAACTCCAATCGAAGTAATTACTTCTATTTTAGATATTAATGGAAACAGACAGATGAATCATATAATATTTTCTATGAGTAAGACATACACCAATGACAATAAAATTTGTTTTTAAAATAACAACCAGTACTTAAGTATTACATAAAACGAAGTTGTAATGTCTCATAAAATTTTTATCTCAATAACTTGAGCGATTCACCTCAAAATTTATGTTATTATATTTCTAACTATCTGTTTTTTAGATTTGTCTTTTTTTCCGTTCTATTAAATTTTTGTTGTTATATATCATCCTTGATATGTTCTAACATTATTATCCCACTGAAAACGTTTATCAGACAAAAACACACTTTTAGGTCAAAGTCGCCACTCACATGCGTATCTCAAAATAAAACTATATATGCACGAAAAGAATGACTACACTTTTAACTATTCCATATTATAAATTATATTAATATAGTTTTAAAAAGTTTGACATTGATTGTAACAAAATAAATAGTGATGAGAATATTTAAATTCGGGAAAACAAAGATACACAGAAGAGGACACGGCGTCTTAGGCGTTCCCAGAACGTTGCGGACCAAGCAATAAATTTGATTACACTTTACTGAGCATATGACCCTGTTTTACAAGTACAAAGCGGTAAGCAAACCTCATGCATTTCATAATATTTCACTGCACTGAACCGGCTATTCTTTTCATATCTGGCATTTTACCAAACAACTTTTTATTCAACTATAAAGCTATGGCAAGATTTGTGGGGGGCGCAATCAAAGCTCCCAAGAAGCAGCATCGGGCCTAAGAATTCTCTTTATTTTATTTTCAATTCGTATTATAGCCGGCGAGTTTAAATGCCGTTCCCTGTGATATTCAAGGTAAAATAAAATGTCTCTATTGACCAAAGAGAGATGAAATTGAAATTGAGTTGTAAAATTAGTTCGTGGAAAATGTTCTTGTAGATTTGATTACTTATTATATGATGTTGGGAGATTTTATATTTTTAAATGCTACCATTATTTACATTGCCGATTAAGATCGAGACATAAGATTACATTATTAATTAGTATAAGTATTTGAGACTCCAATTTTAATAATAGATTGAAGAAGAAGAGCAAAAATGGTACTAAGCTGTGAATATATATAATTGTTCGCTTATAAATTAATGTGTGTAATGTTATAACTCAGCTGTGTTCTATTCTCTGCATCTTACATGTACCCTGGTATGTTACAGGTCGTATTAAGTCCAGCAGTGTGCCCCTCGGAGACTGTCCAGTATTTTAAAGTAAAGAGTAAGTGAATATGGACTCCTATTGTTAAATAATAATTAACACTAAATTAACTCTATAAGATATTATATTAAGATAAAAGTATATATTGAAAAGTTCTTTTGAATTTAATTTTAACAAATATTTTTTCCCACAAAACAAAAATATGTATAATTGTTAATCAATGAATCTTACTCAATTTTCAGCAAACAAAACTCAGACACTTAAAATGTTATAAGGATAAAAAAAAATTAAACCGCCGTGAATAAAGAATAAAAACTAAAAATTTTATTTCCCAAAAATGTTCCCATTGTAACCGTATCTGTGTAAATGTTACAGTATCGTGATAATGTAACCGTAATACGGTTTAAACGTACGCGGCCGCGGTTAATTCGGTGACCGTTTGTAATTATGATGTGGATTATCATTTGTGTAGGAAATAATTTACATATTTTTTATATATTTTTACGTTGACTAATGATTATTGACTATTTTGTATATTTAAATGTTATATTAAAAAAAAATTTCACTCTACTATTTTTGAAAAGACATTCGTGATTTTCTCTAAAGTCATTTTTGTACATTAAATATTTTTCGTATCAATTTCAGTCTTTTTTTGTATTATACTTATTATGTATGGAAAATTTTTAAGCATGAAAGACCTTTAAAACAAATCAATCTAGCCGAGGAATCTATATAATTTATATAAAAAAATATTATTTAACAGTACAATTCAAACTCTGATTGGATATAAATTAACATTTTCAAGTACTAGTTAAACTTGCAGTTTATGAATAATTTTAATACGGTATAAAAAAAAAAAACATTCACTACGAATTATCACTAGTAGATTTTAAGGAAACATCTTTTAAAATATGTAAAGAGTGAAGTTTTTGGCGGAGTGAAATATCATCATAAACTATTTTGAACACAATGAATGGTATACAATACTATATTTACTGAGATCTCGTTAGTAACATCCATTCCGCTTCATTCTCCCCCCAACCCCACCCTCCCCTCCCACACCCACGTATTGTAAAGGTTAAGGGCAAATTGCAGTTGTATTCTTCTGCAAAACTGAATTCACGTTTCAATAGCTCTCAATTAATCTGACCTCAGTCTGACGTTTACAACTGCCAAAACGAATTTGTTAGGTTATATAAAGCAAGTATTCGAAGTTGGTATTATAATAACCGGTTTTAACCAGTTTCCTAAAAATTACTTACTTACTATTATCATTAGGAACTTGTATTGTAAATAGAAAATATGTCAATGTTATTATAAGACTATAAATGTTACGTATTATAAATTTTTGCCATTCAAAATTATATTGTAGTAAACTAAATATAAGCTTCCAGGAATTTAATTTATTTATATAAATATGCATTATCGTAGTATAATTAATCAGTTTAATAAGCTTACTGTATATGCAGTAATCCAAAAACAGTGAATGGTAGATCAAGAGTGAGGGTTTTCTATTATATTTCAAATTACAGGAGAATTTATTAATAAAGTGAGTTCTAGTTCAGGAGTCGTTTGACGGATTTAAATTGATCCGGTTAAGAAACGATTTTTTTGTCTCAAGAGAAAATTCCCCGTGCTTAATACGCTAAAGTATTTTAAAAGAAGAGGAAAGAAGTTAAAAAGAAGTTTATTGACCTAAGTGCCATGCCATCCATGGCTTGACACAACGTTTACAGCAATGTTAGCCGAAGAATTATTATCATAACTATTTTCATAACTTCAGATCTAAACGTATAATTCATACATTAGGATATGGTGATAGCATTTTAAAGGAAACAATTAAAATTTAAATTCATACATATTTTTTTTAACATTCTCGAGGACGGATTTATATAGACATATGATGTCAATTTGATCTTGATGTAAATGTTTATAAAAATACAATGAAATAATGTCAGTCACTAAAAGATGATGATTAAATTATGCATTGTCTTATCCTCTATATAAATGTTTGGGATACATTTATCAAGAAAAATAAGTTCCATGGACCAATTCTTCTGACGCATCGTGAAGACCTTGAGTACTAACTAAAAGTACGATCAGCTACAAACCATTTCAATCGTTTTGATTTCGTGGTTCCTTCATGATCGTGTAGTTTGAGTTTATTTGAGTAACTAACCATTAATTAGACAGTTTACGAAATCAAACGGAAGTTAAATGTTTTAGAAAGTTAGAATCTGTACAAAAGACATAACGGATGTAAATGAGACCACAAGCGGAGAATTCTTTAACTAACATGTTTGCGTTTTAAATGCTGAACTAATCGGTAAATTACACAACCGCACATAAACTAGGTTTAACGAACTCTATTTGTTAAGGAAACAACGTTGCATACGAGTTATTTTAAAGGTTTAATAACGATTTGAATTGCGCGAATTCATCAAGTTTTTTTTTTATCAATCACATTTGGAACTACTAAATTGCAACGCAGGAGTAATACTAGACTTGAAGTGACTTAGTCTCTGTAAAAACATTGCTACAAGATATAATCAGACCATAAGGAAGTCACCGAGGGCTCCGACAGCAAAATTTGAGTATAACAATAGTCCGACAAGTTTTCTCAAGAATAATGGTTTTGTTACTTGTTACGTTTGCATATAAAAGATTATTTATGGCATCATTAATATTTTACGTTAAACCGTTTTTCTTCGCAATAAAAAACAGCAAAAATTAATTTATAATGTTACCTTTTTTTATATTTTCACAAACTTTATTTGTTAACACCAACAAATAAAAACTATGTTACAGTAAAATAGTCACATATATATGTCAAAAATATTTGTAAAAGATGAAAATAATAAACATATAAAAATACCAACATACTTTCAAAACACATTTTCCAATAAAATAGTTGGTAAACTCAAAGCAAGCCATTTGTTTATAACAGGAATTCAAATTGTGTATTTAAAAACTTAGCAGTAAAATGGTGGAAGTGAAAAACGATCCGTCTATCAACAAGGAAGGCATCAAATTACTAGCTTTTCCACTACACTAACTCGTCGAGATAAGCTTCTATTTACAAGTAACGCCACGTTTTGTTGAATCTTTTTCAAAAACGCTACATACGTATAGAATAAACTTGGAAATTTAATGAAAAAAATACATTATGCATTAATCATTACGTCGTAGGTAAATGTTCTAAACAAGAACTAAACTAAATTGAACAGATATTGTATATAATGACACAGATACATACAATGACATAAGACAGTACAATCGGCACGTGCGTCCTATCAAGAAGCTGCATCTCGTTCATTCTTGTTGGACCTTAGTCTTGTTCTCTGTATCTGTTCATTGCTAGTTTGATAAGGATATGTATAGCTCAGATGTTTTTTTTATTTTCGTGATGTATTTTTTGATTTCATAAATTTCAAATTTATGAAATCAAAAAAAACACCTAGATGTTTAACAAGAATTCATTATATTAAGTATTTTTATCTCTCATCTTTACACACATGCACACATTTACACACACATAAACACACTTACAGTTGCACAATCGATATTACGATTTAGAATTGTAACAATATTCAAGAATCATAAAATAGCTTTTAATGACATTTAAATGTTATTTTGAAGGAAAATCTCTCTTAGATATTTTGTATGTAAGCAAAAGCTCACATTGGAATTGCTTTGAACGTCAATGTATTCTTCCATATCAGATAGTTCTGTCGACCGCATTCAAAAGGATAAAATATCTATTACTAGCAATGTATACGATTCCGACTGACCACGAAAGCAACGATTGCTTTTGCAACATGCAAAGGTCTGACCTCACATCTCGCCATGATTTACCGACTAACATAATAGAAAATCATTGTAGTATATTTTTATGTACGTTTATTAAAACGAACATTATATTCTACTTACTAAAAATATACAAGTCACATATTAGAAAAGTGTTATACGACAATAATTGTAGCGGGTGTATTAAATCCATCGTCGTCACGTGTCGGAGCAAATCTGAGAAACTTGAATGAGCTTGTTTGGTACATAGAAGTCGAAAATGTGAAATTATGAACGGTAAATACCGTTAACGGGTGTGGCGGCTATTCGCACGTGGGGGCAAAGACCCCGTGGAGAATGGGCCACAGACTGAACAAATTGCATTGATTGCCGTGAAGGCTAGAGAAAGTTATGTCTACTCATTTT
Source organism: Danaus eresimus (assembly GCA_018231745.1). NCBI lineage: Eukaryota > Metazoa > Arthropoda > Insecta > Lepidoptera > Nymphalidae > Danaus > Danaus eresimus. The sequence continues at coordinate 6,465 of DVQP01000602.1, forward strand.
ATATAAACGAATAGTACGTCAGTCGGTCACGTTTGATGTTGAGACTTGATTTCAAAGTCATGTTAACATCCGATATGCTATCAAAAGTCCGTATAATTTAGTAATAAATAGCAACATCATCAATATATATTATAACTATAAACACTCGTCAGGTTACGACCGTTCTCGAGACTTTTAATTTATTAAAGCTTATTAATATCTCGACGTTCTAACAAGGACAGTAAAACCAATTTAAGAAAATATTACATTATTCTTCATTATACCGCCTCTTGAGTTACGATTCGTCCCAGGTTAAACGAGGTCCTCCAAGAATGTATTAAATTAGTTAACACTACTTATTTCCTACATCATGATCTAAGAATTCAAAACAAGTTTATAATTATTCTATTAAAGTTATTAAAATAAATATTCGTGGCAGTTTCAGTACTTACTTTTAAAGATATTATTAAAAATTCAAATAATCATAGAATACCTTTGGACCTTTGGACAACAAATTAACCTTATAACTTTCACTCTTTTCAGGATAAAGAGACAAGAGAATATATGATATAAAGCAGCTATTAACAAATGAATTCGTTAATCACTTTACTGTTGATAAATTAAGTAATATTGACAATAAATATAGTAAGTTATTGATTTAAAATAAAAAAAAATATTAAATTATTTTCACAGCTACTTTACTTCGAAAATATCCATACAATAATGTATCGTTCGTATTTACGATATGCTGAAGAAATAATAATCTATTATATATTAGTAATGTTACATAAATAAACATATTTTAAATCGAAGCTGTGCTTAAAAAAGATTTTGAAAGCGATAACGAACTGTAATGTTTTGTAAAATCCAGTCCAGACGAACTGAAAATTTTGATGGCTTCAAACAAACAAAATACTAAATCTTGACATATCCATCTAAATAAATTTTAAATTTTGTTTTGAAAAATAGTAAAAATAGGTCATTCATATATACATATTTCTTTTACTAACTGTTACTAACTGTAAGCAACGCTTACATTTATTATTTACTTTAAGAAATCACGCGTTTTTTTGTCTAATGACGGTAATTCTCTGATAATTTTTAAGCATTATCCTTTATTAATTATCCTTGTTATAATCCAAATATGGAATGAATTAAGCAGAACTGTTCAAACATAAGCAATTACGCGCTAACAACTGAATATGTTATTATAAGCTATTATAAATAAAACGTAGCCTAATTAACCAAGATCATTCAATTTATTTGTTTTGAAAAGGAAAAATTACCAAACTTTAGTGTACTAAATTCTTGGACCAGTGTTTAACGTTAGCAGATGTAAAAACTGTTCATGGTCTTTCCACATCAGCCAGTTCATAGCAATCCGAAATACAGGCACCTTTTTTGAGACATTTTAAATCCCATGACTATAAGAATACATGGCTATAGTGACCAAAAAGTTGCAGATTAATTTGGTGTATTAAAATAACCATTTGCGCCTTATACATGTAATAAAAATTTTAAATGAATTCACTTATTTCCTCTTTTAGTTCTTGTCTTGGTATTTTTTAACATAGCATTAAGTAACATATTGTACCACAAAATTAAAGACATTGTGTATATAACTGAAATATTTTCATCTTTGAAACGATTTGTACTTCTTGTGATTATTATGGTTAAGGCAAAAAACTACTACTTTTTCCATTCTTTATAAATAAGATTTGATTAAAATGTGTCAAGCACAACCAAAGAACAACACAAATTAGTTCCCCGAGAAAAGTTGAACTGTTTTACGATGTTTCTTTCGTTTTAAATAAATAGTAAGTATAATATTGTTTATTACAATATTTTACTTAAAGCTTCAAAAATACTCTATAATTAGTCGAATTTAACGTAATATACAAATCGAACAATGATATAATTTTTCTTTACAACCAAAATAAATCTATATCAAACATTAAACTCTTTTCTGTGATATTATGATGCGAGTGATTTAATAACTTTGACAGACACACCTTACAGTTTCGTTCAAAATTTTTACTAATTTTGAAAGTTAGATAATGACAGCATGTCAGAGATAGTAACGTAATACAAAGAGCTTCTATTTCATCCAAGGTTGTTATGTAGAGCAATGAAAGAATCACCACAGGTAAATTCAAAGACTTTCTAATAGAAATTGGAATATTAGTTAAGATATTTTTTTTCTTGCAATTCCGAACTCTGATTTTAATCAAAAATTATTAACTGCTTATCCAAGTATTCACAAGTTTAATTTTATTTCTGTTAAACACTCAACATGTTTATCCGAGACTTTTATGTTGTATTTATCTAAATAATGATGACATTATTATAATTTACCTACAAAGTATTTGATTTAGAATGTAACCATTAAGGAAAATATTAAAAACTAACGAATAACTGTAATAAAATTAGTCTGTTAATCGGACAAAAATATAAAACAAATATTTAAAGACCATTGAACTCTATACCTCACTAAAATATAAAGTTGTATCGTCTTAAATATTATTGACAAGGACTCCTATTCGTTATCGCAATTACTACCAAGGAAACAATTACCGCTGTTATCCTTACATAACTTACAATGAGTGACACAAAGTAAAAAAGAAAATGTCTATAATATAAGTGATGTTAAGAGCCTAACGGACATTTATAACTTATTACGTCATATGTGACGTCATTTAGCGAGAAGACATAAAAGTTTTTTTTAAGTGCATATATTATTTGAAAGAACCGTTATTGAATAATACATCCAATTTGAATTTTTTTAATGTATAAGAAAATATAACGAATCGTTTAATTCTCACACAAAACATAGATTTTTCGTTGTATATAACCTTTTATAAAGCCGGTTAAAGTGTGCATGAGTTTAAACGCAATACATGTGTGATAGTCTATGGCAAGTCAAACTTGTGACAGTCAGTTTGTTTGTAATTAACTAGGAGCTGAGTTAGGTTGTGATGGCTTCATTCAATTAAAATTTTCTTGTATGTTATATGGAAATATAGGAGTTATAAAACAGTATTTTAATTAGTCTGTATATGTAATGTTCACTGCAATACTATTTTTGGGAATTTTTGTTCTTCAAAAGTGAGAACCGAAAGTAGATTCAGGTTTTTAATCTCTGATAAACACGTAATATTACGAACGTTATATTGTATTAGTAAATTGTAGCTACAAAATATATTAATGATTATTTAGATTGGCTTTCATTAGCAACAAGTCTTTCGAATAAGAATATTAAATTTAATGCTTATATAAATGTTTTCGTTATAGTAGTTTATGATAAAGAAATGCTGGGCGTACTTAAATACGTGGTCTCAGTATTAAGACTGCATTTGGCAGGTATACATTGTTGTTGCGTTTTCTTAAGAAACAATGGAGGACTTTTTTATTTTATTTTCCTGTCTGGCTTGCCTAGAGGTAGATTATGAAAACATAACAACTCCTTCTGGGTTCTACAGTAAAGTTTAAAGGTTAAAAGACAAAATCGAATAAAAAATATCTTTAATATCTAAAACTTCTACAATACTACAGCTTATAAGTCTGCTTCTTATAAAAGAGTGAAAGAACATCTGATTTAATCAGCAAAAGTATTAGTAATTATTGAAAAAAAAATAGTTTTGGTTTGTGAGGAAAGAGAGATATTCTATTCGAATAAATCGTCGTCAACAGCACCCAAATGTCGGTTAAATAAGAACAATTCAAGTTACTCGGTCTAAACAGAAACTTCAGTCGCCCCTTTGAAATGAAGTAATTATTCTACATACGAAAACTTCCCACAGTACTCACACTTTGCTCGACTACTTAGAGAAGCTTTAGGCTCGAACATTGTAAAGCGATTGTCAAGAGTAGCGTTTCAGTACACTCTAGTCATGTTTTCGGTCTTAATTGAGGCGAGAACAGGCCGAAGTTGGCTGGCAATGCTCATTAAAAACAACAAACAAGTGGCTAAGTACTGGAGACGCCCCCGAAGGAAGTAATCGGCTTCCCCGAAACTCTGTGAAAACACTGATTCACCTGAAAATGACGTTCATATAATGCTTATTCATTAGGACGACCTGTCGCCAGTTGTCCTATTGAAGCTCTGCAAGTCTTCCAAAATTTACATTTAACAATAACACAAGTCAAATATTATTTTATGCTTTTTGGTTTTGTTAATTCAATGTTATTATAAATTTCACATCTTATTAAAATTATTGAGCCAAAAAAAGTTTTTTTGTTAGCAATTGCATCTGTTTTTCAATGATGACTTGGATGACTTAAGAACGTGCTTTTTATGCATATGTTCATAGAAAACCTGCATTAACCGTCGAGTTGGAAGTTAATTTTTATACATATACGACTATGACATCGCATATAAAGGCCTTTCAAATATATAAGTAGGGAAATAGCGTTTGCAAACAAACATTATGAAAGAAATCTTTTCAATCTAGGAATGAACATTCTTCAAGTTGATGTAAATACGACTGAATAAACTTAAAAACTAACCATTCACATATAAAAATATAGTATGACGGAACAAAGACATTAAAAAGTGACCTGAAATAAGAGGCTCAGAAATTAATAGAGCATTTCTAACATATAGATTTTATACGAATTCACCTGCATGAATCTTTTTCGTAATGGAAAAAGAAGTAGACAGCCTGCAGATAGCATTTCCTTACTTATGCCCATTGACATCTGTTACGTAAAAGGAATTGGGGACACGTTGCTCACCTTGTTCCTCTTGGGGAAAACCGTACATTCATGAAAGATTCTCTTCTGTAGGTTACAGAAGAAATCTCAGCGAGACCAATATATAACGTGAAGTTTTGAAAATAATTGAACCTAAAGGTTTCGAATGACACGTGGCTCTACTTGGACTACTGCATCTGGACATTACCTAATGTACTGATGATAGAATATTATGCAGGTACGTGTGTCTTAGAAAGTCTTAAAGTTGTCTGTATACTTTTATTTAATTATTTTTTTTGTATTTACTTTTTTAAAGATATTTATGTCACAAGTATTTGATGTGAATATAGGCAAGGAGCAATATGAACATTGAATATATAAAATTTTGTTTCAATGAACGTGTCTTAGGTGAAAATTACGTTTTAAAATTGCCAATCGTCTTCCTCGTATGTTAAGGACTATAAAATACAGTTCCATGCAGCGAAGTAACTTCAAACTACACACTTAACACAGCAAGCGTACGTACTACACTCCACCTTAATAGTCCAACGCTTGCGACGGCTTACTTGCGTAATTATATTCATTACGCACTGTTTGTTACTGAATTTCTCTTATTTCGAACTAAAATATCTTGCACTTACCTCAAACGATTTCCTATGAAATTACATCTTGTTTTCTAACACAATTATTTAGAGTGAAGTAAATTTTTATCTAATACTCGTTATACTTTAATACGTGAATTACAGAGCTGTGGAATATTTAAATTCGTTAAAACATCACTGTCAAATTTATGACATTTAAATTTTGCAATTATAATAAACTGGCATACATTTATCGAATTTGTTCTTATCTAAAACAAACCTACAACTGAAAAGGGTTCTTAATAACTTTTTATACGAGGTATATGAATATTTTGTAATTCAAATAGTGAAAAGACATAACAAAAAAAAGCTTATTTAGTAAATAGCTACTTATTCCTCCTACTATAAAATAGTTTTACGATAATTAAATCATAGAATATTTTTCTATGTTAAGACAAAGTAAATAGTAAACATTCTAAAGCACAAAACACAATTTTAAATTCAGTCTGCTAACATATTATTCCAGTTACATTTATTTTGATTTTCCAAAGGACAAAATATCTTCGGAAGCGTATAATTCTGCAAACAAACCCTTTCCTTTTTACCCGTTCGGTATTATAATCCAAAAATATGCTTACCGGCATTCATTTTAAATTCAATGAATTTTGGTTCCAACGTCAAGAGGGTTAAAAGGGTTTCATGACATTGTGATGTAAAACAACGAAATATAAATATTTAAGAACAGACGACATTATGTATAACGTTTTAAGGACATGACAATTAGTGTATCAATCACCGTCTTACAGAATGTCTAATAGAGTTGTTAATGAAAAAGTAAAATTCGTACCCAGTTTTCGAATTAAAGATTTCATCTTAAGGAAACGTGACGATTACTCAATATTATTCAAAGACAGTAACTTAAAAAAAATTCCTTATTTAAAAAAAAGTAAACTTTAGTAGTTATAATTTATCTATTTTCGGATATTGGCAAATAGTAACTGTAAAATAGATATGTATTTTAAATCTGTTCTTAATTAAAATATCTTCTTTAGATACTTAAACAATATTTGTGTTGGAAAACGATACAAAATACATGTTAAAAAACGCTCAAATAGAGCAAAATATATAAGATATATATATTTTTAAACGCTCGTGGAACAAAATTTCCGAATGCAGAATGTTGATGTATGATATCAATATTAAAATACAAAATAAACAATAGTGTTACATGGAAACAAAACTAAACGCAAAACGATAAGTTAATGGGTGTGTTGTATAGTATTTTAGCAGTGGTCTAACAGAAAGGATAGTGCACTGCGCTCCGTCGACCGCGGGGAAGTCTATAAAGAGACATTACTACACAACGCTGCACAAGATTTTAGCCATACATTTTACATCATATGCTTATATTTGCAGCACCAGAGATGGTGCGGTATACAAACATAAAACCAATTAAAATCTCTTAATTATATTTAAAGTATTTATATCATTCTGTATAAGTTACACAGACGTATAACAATAAAATGGTTTCTAAAATGTATAAATTTATAATAATGAGCAAAATTTTAATTAATATCGGCACTTAAAACGTATAAAAACGTAATTTCTGTACCGCGAATAGATAACTTATTACAAATTACGTTGATTTAACGGTTTTTCTTCTTTAAAGGTATTTAGTCGGTATAATTCAGCCGTAGGCGTTAGGTACGCACAGAAAAATTATGAAAAAGTGTCTATTTAAATGTCATATTTTAAATTAAAGACGTCGTGACATTGTTAAACTGTGTCTCAAGTTAAAAAGTTTCAAAGACACTTTTAATAAATTATCTATAGTCATTTGACCTTTAACTTACGATGGTTCCCATTTGATACAGAAAAACAAACTTATAATGTACATAGTGACATAAATAGCTTTATCCATATAAAACATTTTTAATCACGTATAAACATTATCAAAGTAAACGAGTTGTAAAACAAAGTTGTAGCGTGTCGCTACAAGTGTTTATTTACCTAAATGTAAACGTGTTCAAAGAACATGCCGGCAATTATCTCCTTATACGAATGGAGGTCGTATTCGGGACTGTAGTAAAATAAATTTAAGGCGAATGCGTGAAAGAGTACGTAGGTCGTACGGCGCTACGCTATCGTAGCGGCAAACATATGTTCAGCACAAGTACGACGATCGATACCTGCCATGCACTTACCGTCGTCATCTTGAAGTTTAACTTTCGCTGCAACGCCGTCTCTAGATGAAGTGCCATTATTATCTCACGTACAGTCTATTATTAAAAGCTATATAACACTATAACATAGTTTGGTGCGGTTACAATAAGTAATAAAATCGCGTAAGCCGTGCGTATGAATTCAGCGTGGCAGGTCGCGTGTTCACACGGCCATTTTAACCGCCTGTCAAAATGTTAGATGTTTTCCCGCGTGGCGCTGCGATCGCCCGTCACTACGGCTGCGCGTGCCGGCCGGCAGTCGTCCGAATGCTATGAGGGTGCTAACTTATTCCACGATCAAATTAATTTTAACCGCACTCTTGATTTATAACGTAACTTTTAATTATTTCACTTGCACATATTCCCTCGTAGAGTCTAGGCTCTGGATGAGTTAAAACTTAAAATGTTGGTATTTTCAATTTACTTTTCTTATTCCCGCTTTCAAGACATTGTTATTTTTCTAGATTATTCAATGATTATATTATCGTAAAAATTTTAATACATGCACCACGAACATATCATAAATAACAAACTAATCTTTTAGTATGATTATTTATATGTAACAATATATATCTTTAAGAAGTCACCAAAACGAAGAAATACAAAATATCAAGAGTTTTATATATATTCATTATACAAATATGCAAAGTTTTTGTTCTTGTTTGTTGAACATAAACTTCATCTACGTACATGTAATTATAGCAAAGTTCATTTTATAAAACTGGATCGGGAGAATTAAACTTCTATGAATTTTAATTTATTTCCGCTCGAAACATCAAGAACAGGAGAGCCCGACAAAAGAAAACAGTTTACAAGTTTGAAAGTCTATACGCAGAGCTTTTAACGATATCGGTCAAGAACTTTAAGTACGGTACTCTTTATAAATTAATAATTACATGCACTATTGAAAAATATGCATTCTTATTGGAATATATATATATATGTATTTGTGATTATTAGACGACTTGTAAAATTTTAAAATACAGACAAGGAAAGATATTTCTTTACATGGCTAACATAGATACATTTATAACAAAAATACATATTATATATATTATAACACATATATATTTACACCCACACACACATTAAACATAAAAAGTCATCCGTCGAAGCACTAAATCGTAAACATGTCTGCAAATAATCATTTGAAAAGCTTAGTAACAGGCGTGTTCACAGGGTACTTTATAGTGCACTCAAGATAGCGACACTATTTCCTTCTTATGTGCTCAAAGTACACTCCATACAGAAGTCACTGAATTAGTTTTGCGACGGTCCAACGTGATTTACTGAGAATATATGACAGTTATTTTTAATGTATAATTGTTAATGTTTTGATTAGCTTAACTTAGGGTTATTTACTGTCACTTTTAAAAATTATGTTACTCACTTGATTGATGCGGTTGATTCGTCTATAGTCATATGAATGTATAGAGGTGAGAAGAAGAAATATCAATGGTTTATTTGAAAGGAAATTAAGAGTAAAACTGCATACATTTTAAAAGGATCCATCAATATAATTTTTATATATTGTTGTATTGTAAAGAAATTTTAATAATTACACATATAATTAATCTAATACAAACTATTGAAAATATATGCAAGTTCTTTGAACGTTCGAGATAATTCATCAGTCTACCGCACGTCTAGACATTTAATCTTTAATTGGCGTTTGAACCTACACTGTAATAGCTTTCACGTACTTCCTAACAAACTCCCAACTTCTCAATAACTTAATAAATAATTAAACATTAAGTTTTACTCGTTATCTGTTTCATATATAACTTTCTAGTATTGCATATGTTTTAATATCCAACATGTTTATTGAATTAATCAAATTATAATAATGTAATCTAAACATTTTTTTTTCTGAATATTCTCAAAGCAATCATAAACAGACACCGGAAGTACACAATAGTATTGCAATTGACGTCTTCGAGTGTGTATACATTGGAATGTCAATTACATTTTTATTCAGAAGCATTATGACAGCGACCCTTGCTTGTTGCTTGCTGGGAAATTAAGTCCCCCCTCACGTTATCATGATTAGAACAGCGGCTCATAAGTGCTTTTCAAACGCCATAGAAAGAACAATGTGAATACGGCCCTTGATACTTAAACAACAAATCTTCCCTCCAGTAGTTTGCTCATTTGGAAGAAAAGAAAGCGGCCCTTGTCAGAGTCGAAGCCTCTTTTGTTGGAACCGCGTTTGTTCCCAGTGGCCATTTCACTAATTGCGACCACCTTCCATTGTCTCTTCAAATTATAAGTAAATTTCTGAATCTTAATCAATTTAGAATGTTCATCACTTTGAACAATTAAGTGTGCACAATAAATGTCAAAGTTGAATCCACTTAATTGTTTCCGAAATAGGTCAATAAAACGCCCGCATCTTTTACTATATTCTGTGTATACATATGTTTGTAACTACAAACCCGGCCTGGAATAGCATTATTAAAATTAATTCTATAATAACAACTTAATTTTACTTTTGTTTCTGATATTTATATCGGTTACAAACGCGCAACTATAATACGCTACATAACTTTAATAAAAATTATTGCAATTCAATAAATTATGAATCTACTTTTAAACAAAATATTTATTTTAAGAAAGAGGACTTTTATTCTATGAAATCGTAACCTCTAACCATAGAATTATTTACGAGGAGAAACAAAAATAAAGCAAACCAAATTTCGAACAAGACAGGTCACCGACCTCATAGTTTTACAATTTAGCAGACGAAACTTTTCAGTTCACCATACATTTATATAAAATATGCACAGTTCCCTCTCAAATGTTTACAAACTCCCTGTGTAGAGTACACCTTGCTCCGAAATCTTTGTAAATACAATTCTAGCTATAAATGTATATTTGTACTTTAACTAACCAAAGTCCTTTATAGTTATAAATAATTACTTTTGACACCTATATTTATGCTATGATTACGCAATGAAACAGTTTCCAATATTAATTAGAATAACCTTAAGTTTATTAGTAGGATTTAACCAACTTTAGTAACATTTAACCAACAAATGAATATTTAAATCTAAAATAAACAACGGAAACCTAGTTTAAGGAATATATTTATATGGCTAACTGTTGTCATTATAAGCCTCTGACTGCACTCATCTTATGAAAAATAACTATAATAGAAACTAATTCATAGTCATCCAATTCTCATTCACAGATGGGAATAGAAATAAAGGTTTTTGTGCCACTAATTACCCGCAAAGCAATGGTCGAGGTAAAAGCTATAGATTATTATAGAACGATTGGATTTAACTGAATGAGCACTTTGTTATCTACCAACGAGCCATTACTGTGTGTTCGATTGCTCTTAGTGTAATCGGTGTTGAATATTTGATTTATATCACTAGGAATTATTATTTATTTAATAATTATTTCTTTAATACGTAGTTAAAATCATAAATGTCTTGGGTTTCCTTAAATGTGATAAACATATATAAATACTGCTTTTTACTATGGGAAACAGTTGCTAAATTGAAAAAGTATACACAGCGAGTGTAAGGCTTCTATTTTGAAGTAGAGACTTATTATAACGACTCCGCGAACTCAATTGTAATTTAAAGTTCACCCACATACAAACATCCTTTCAGAATATCGTATTTTATAAACCAACTATTTCATTTAACGAATGCAGATATCGTTAAAAGTTTAAAATATTCATAAAGTATAACCTTAGGAATGTATCGGCAAAACATCATCCAAAAGAAAAAACGATAAAAGAAATATTTTTACAAGCTGTGAATACAGACACATTGTATATGAAGTTTCCAGCCTCCCCGAGGCGCGAACCGCCTTTTCTTCACACCAATATCTGCGAAAATATCTCACAAAACTTTCTCGCGATAAGACTGTCTCTTAATCCTACAGATATCTGTATTAATCTCTTACATTAATATATATTAGATATTTTTTTTTGTGAATGCTACAATGAGGTAGTTCTAAACAATTTTTATGAGAACTGATTTTAAATATCCATCTTTAATATTTGTAATCTCATACATTATGTCGCATATATATGTACATACGTACTTGTTATATGAATGTGGGACTTTGAAATGCGCTAGAAATAATAAAATCTGCGATACAAATTTTAAACACGTGTTCGACGTATTTATTTCATACGCTAAGCCGATACAAACGGGATTTAAAGGTAAAAGGCATTAAGCGTAGTTTTAAATAAAACTAAGTGCACGAAGTTGTAGATCGGATTTGCCGGAAACGGACGCGTCGACAGCAGCCGTCCTTTCAATACGGTTTCATTCATCCCTAACTTAGGACCTTCCGTAAATGAAGTTGGTTTTACGCTGAAACTCTTCACTGGAAACCAACCTCCTGCCTCTAGCGCCTTCTTAGTCACACCCACGTTACAAATACCAGATAGAGTGAAACGAACGATCCAAATCAATACTGTCTGGATCCCGCCCACTAGTTCTACCCGGTAACTGCGCTTTCTCGCTGTAAATTCAATATAATAAAAATAGTTAAAATCATTAAATTGCTATATTGGTGTTAGATAAACAGTTAATTTTAGAGCTTAATTGTTTCTACTTTCACATATAATACGAGAGTCCGTCGCTGAGAGTGATCGTGTGCCACATGTTTAGCACGTGGTCGGTTCACGTTACAATGTTTACCTGCGAACTAACGGTCAGGTGAGATCCACCGCTACTCTTCTCGCTTACTACGTCGCGGTGATTGACCCCCGAAACGGAGGTTAAGTAATTTACGTCTGGAATTATATATAGAATGTTAAACTAATTTCAGTTTACCGTATCATAATGTCTGTTTGATATATTCTATAGGCGTATGTTCAAAGGAGCCTGCGGGTATGGTTTGCATTTTTATCAAGCATCGTCGACTAGCGGCAACATTTTATTTTGCGTGCCATAAATATGGAACTACTCAAGGCGAATACATGCTAAAATGAGGTAGGATATTTTTATTCAAACCTATCTGAAACTATGCATAATAAACAGACAACATCCTGCAAAATGAAACCTTATTGAGCTCGTTTTACTTACATAGTTTTGTGTTTTGATACTTATAATATATATATTGAGATAAGTATTTTATAAATGTATGTATTTACTTTATTTTCTCGTGATATCTTGTAGAATAAACATAATTAAACTGTTAAATATTTTCTTATTTCCATATACAATGTACACATTATTTAAACATATATAATAGTGAGACACATTTTTATTATTGTACCAATCAGTGTATTCCTGCCCCTAAACTAGGAAAGCCCGTATCTTAATTAATCAGTTGTATCGACAACGCCTTTTGAAAAATGGGAATTAAATGTTAAATTTTTTTAAATATAACTAAAATTAGGTTAACAATATATAGTTATTATATTACTACTTGTAGTATACTTTCTGTTATTCGTTGTTCTCAAGCATTCTCTAGGGTCAATTTACTTAACGTAAGATGAATTGAACTAGTCTAGACACTTCAAGTTATATTGGTTATTAATTGTAATACATCTTGATCGTTTTATATTTTACTGAGTTAAGTGACTTCTTATTTATATTCACATTATATTTTAGTTACTATAATTATTATTATTATTTGAGACTCACTATATAAAATTTTCCTTTAATACTGGAAGTGATATATTACTTAGTATTAGGTAAACAATTTTTAATCATATATTGATGTATTTGTTAAAGAAATATTAAATTAAACAGACTAAAACCTTTATAATAATACTTTTTAAAAAATATCAGAAATCCATTCCTTTTTTAAACGTGAGCCTACGAAAAGGTTTTCATTTCCATTCACGTTTACCATCAACGGCCGGTAACTATAAAAATATTAAGGTAATCTAGACTTGGTAAAATTCACCTGGTTCAATGCCCTTGCAACTGTTTGCGGCGAATTTTACTTAAAGTTTGAAATACGGCTCGAAATTTAAAAAATATTGCTAACATAAAACTACTAGGAGCTGGGGGCTTAATTAATTCTCTTCCCAGAGTTAATATTAAAATCGAAAATCTTTAGTAGAAGATAAAATTATTTATATAAAAAGCAATACGTTAGTTTGAAAAAAAGCCTTATAGTCGAAAACAATTTTCCACTGAATAGTTTATTATGTGAAGATATGTATAACATCTTAAAATGTGATCGAATTTTTTTAAACGATTTGTTATTCCCAAGTTGTATTAATGGTTCTCTAGCGTATTAAATGAAATATTTTGGTAAATAAACTTATGACTTCTAGAATCTTCTAGACAATGTATCGCCTGTATAACAGTGTTATCGTAGTAAACAATATTTACTCGGTTTCAAGTTACAGGCTGTGTAAGTTTGTTGGTTAATGTTTAACATTAACTTAAATTTGTTAAGATAACTATCAGTATAAATACTTTATAAAGATTTAATAAGTCTAAATGATTAAGTAATTAACAAAAAACTTAAATTAAATAGTTAATCCATTATAAACTGGGTATATACAAACCGTTTTATATAAAATATAATTTACTAATGAAATATAAAAAATGTTTTAATTTTTTCCTTGTTAATACAATTCCAAGTACAGAATTCGATATTTCCTGGACTATAAGAAACCACATTCCCTTGAAAGTAATATCGTTTAATGAAAAACTATAAATTCGTATATATATGTATATATATATACATATATACATATAATATTTTATGAACAGACATTTTATTAAGGATGACTATTATATTTATTTCCACACTGCAACCGAGCTACGTCTCATTTTCACGAGGTATGCCATATGTGTTTTGAATACAAAATTCCCCTTCTTTAAGATGTCTGTGTCATATGTTCTGTCTATTTATTACCAGCCATTACATTCTCTCATTTTAAACTCAAACCCTCCGTCATTTTAATGATCACATTTTTTTCTATTATTATAACTTCAATGATTTTGTTTTTCGTCACTTCCTTTTATTAAAAATTTTACGGATACTGTAAATCGCTGAATATATCAAGTGACCGTATATGTGTACCTAATATTCAAAGAGAATAAAATAATAACAAAATGTGTTTTATATAGAAT
>DVQP01000603.1:0-21000 GCA_018231745.1 Danaus eresimus
AGTTAAAATATAATATATATATATATATAAATATAAGAAAGAGTTAAAATATCAGAAGTTAAAGAATGCTAGCTTTATTTTGTACAAAACATGTAGTGTTTAGACTTCTTCAAATAGAATAGAGAAAATATATAGTACTTTGAGTAGCCCAACATATAATTGGGGCGATAGTTGTTCCATAATGTTTTATTGCTATATAATGTTAATTTTATTTGATAATTTAATGTAAACAATATAACATTTGTTTCTTCTCTTGCAGGTGTAGGAGTAAATCTAAATGACCCGTATGAAAACTTCAGAAAGAACAAGGGAGCAGCTTTTATAACGCGAATGAAAGAAAGAGCTTTGGAGCGATCGTCGTGATCGCGGTGGGAATAACTTGATGTAAATGTGTAAAGTGCGTCTGTGTGGATGAGATATGATTTATTTTATCTAAATCATCATGAATAAAGTTATATGAAATTAATATTATTTTATTAAATACCAAAACATTGTTAGTGTAGTTTATTTATTCAATGTATTATTTACGATATTTTGTATGAAGTTGTATTTAAAGAAATATTTTAAAGCTCAAAATTGTCTTCATAATTGTCTTTGAATTCAGCTATCCTGTCCAAACTCTCTTTATAATCGCCATATTCGAGACCTTCATCACGAAATTTGTGCAATTTAGAGAATTTAATTCTGCTTACATCTCTGTGCAATTTTTCAATCATATCTGCCATGAAGTTACCATTGTGGAGTCCTGCTATAACTGGACAAGATTCAACCTTTTCCAGTTCTGGTCCACTTTTAATAAAACCATATTTATTAAGACTATCAGAGAAGAAGCGTGGATACGGGGTTTTTAATTGGAGAGGTTTTTCACATACAGTAACATTAGTTGCAGATAGGAAATTATTTGCTTGGAAATACAATTCGAACATTTCCTTTACACTATTACATCTATAAGCTGGAATATTCAACTGCTCTTTAGCTTCTTTCATTGGTGCTTTCAAGTATGTTTCTGGAATACCTCTCACAGTGATTAACTGGAAAATTTTGTCAGTAGCAATCTTACAACTTGGTGTGATGGATTGATAAATAGGTTTTGTGGTGCTGTTTAAATATTCTATAAGATATTGAGATTCACTGAAAGTGAATGGTATTCCAAGTGATGCAGCTGCCATCTTTCTTCCATAACCTGTCATGTCGGCACAGACATCAGACATTGTGTAGACATTACTTTTATGTCTGTATTTCTGACCTAAACTGTCCATAGCCGAAGCTAACAATGCTGATGAATGGTAATAACATTCTGCTTTATAATTAATATTGTCGAATAGCCGAGGATTTCCTGGCTTTCTCCATCCTTTTTCACCGGTACATAAAGGAACAAATAGTTTGACATGCTGGGATAGTGCTTCAATAGATAATGCAATATTAACTAGTCTAAATGAATCTTTAAGTGTTGACTTCTCCCTTTCTTCTTCTGTTGATGGACTGTTATCTGAGAAATGTGATGCTATGATTGGATATGATAATATAGTCTTAGAGTATTCATCAGATATATGTTCCATGCAGGCAAGAGCAAGTCCCGAAAATCCATCAGTACAATCAAAGTTGACTTGGAAGCCTTGCAAGCTATCACATTCTTCAACATATTTCCTGATATTATCTGCAAATGTTTCTCCAAAATCTGATTTCCATAGAGTACAGCCAGATGAGTAGATATCAAAACTTTCCTGTAATAAAAAATATTATATTTTTAATTCATTACATAATTTCTTTTTTTTTAAGAAATTACTTCGGTATTCAAATGTCCAAAGTACCCATACATCAAATTATAAATATTAAAAACCATACTTACATTTTCTGAACCATGTTGATATTCCTTTATAATATTTGCTGTACGAGAGTGGAATCGAGGATATAAATAATCAGTCCAAGTGTTTATATCTTGCTCTAATTTATATTCTTTATCTTGTAAATTTGATGTGTCAGCATTTATATCTTTTAAGAACTCATTCTTGTCAGGTTCTGGTTCCTTAATTGTTTCGACTTCATCCCATGAAAAATCACTCTCTAAATTTGGCTCCTCTAAACCTCCAGTAGCTGGTAATGTTTTTAGAGATCCTTTCAAGTCAGCCAATAACAAACGTGGAGTATAAGTAACTTCACCAGAAGATGATTGTCCTTCGCGATACAATATATCGTGATTACATTCAGTCTTAACAGTACCCGTGTAGTCAAAACTTAATTCCTGTATATTCCAAAAATGACTTCCTACATAATTTGTATAATGACCGAACTGTAAAGTCAGAATCTCTCGAGTACACATGATAAATAAAAGAAAAAGATTTCAATTAAAAATTAATTCTTTTACTCGAGTATAACAAGACATCTAAAATACAAACAAACGCTCGTATACTACACACATGAGTCGAAATACTAAGCATTCATGATTCAACTTCAAAAGTACAAATTGACTTACTGTACTTGACAGAAATGACAGCAGACGAAAAAAAAGGAGAAAATTTATTTACTAGCAACATTTGTAAATCTCAAGGCTTACTATTTTAACTTTCTCTTTACATAATATTAACCCGGATCAATTGATTAAAATCGTTTTTAGGAAATATAGCATTATTTAGAATATAATGTATAAAAAAGGGGCATAATCGCAATTTGGGTAAATGTTTTTTGCCCAGCGTTGGGAAGTACACAATTACAAGAGTTTCTTCGTAACGAATTTGAGTAACGCAATACTGAAATAAAACGAATACGAAAGTGTTATTCTGGTTTAAAATCATATTATATAGTAGTTAGTATTCTAACTTCTTCGGTAATAACTCTTGTTGCTGAAATAGGAACGGAAACTACTCACATTTGCAACCTTTCTACAATAAGTTTAAGTGTATTTTACATTTAAAATTATTAGCTTACTGTGTGAGCTTGTTAGAATGCTATCTGACTAATTAAATGTCTGTACTGTACTGTACACACAAGACAACATTACACTAACACACCGCCTTCGCCGGCGAAGACGAGTTCCCGCTTAAGTAGGTCCCATCAGGCCGCCCACCTCTCCCGGTGACGCTGTAAAAGCCAATAGGATTAATAGCTTCTGTCAATTCGAAAAAAAAAACTAATTTATAGCCTATATGGCTAGCACAAGTCACATTTTGAAGTCGTTAGGGCATGACTAAATTATTATCATAATTATTTATTAAACAAAACAAAACAACGCTTATTCACATTTAAGTGTATAGCACATTATCAAACTTACTTGTTTGACCTATATTATAAATTGGTATTGTGTTTATTATTGGGACGAAGGTGAAGAATATGTAATAATCTTTATGATTATACTAAAAATCAAAAATTATAAATCAAGCAAATCCAATTGCATGTCAGCCAAGGAGCTAAACTATTTATGAATATTTTTTTTTATATTTTCAGTCTCCCTTACTGAGTTCTATGGATTTTGGATATTTCACGATTATTCATTGACACTGTGTCAGCGCCGTTGAGATCACGGAGACATCTAAGTAACTTCAAGATTCAATTTTGTTTAAATCACTATGATTCCTTCTTCCTTTTCAAAAACAAATATTAACTTATTACTGTTAAATTATTTTAATTGTAAATTAAGAATCTAATATAATTGACAATGGATTAGTTTTACTGTTATTTTCTATGGAACACTCAATTTATTTATTTATTTTTTAAGAAAAAGTATTAAGTATATTTATATAAGCGCTCACGTTGACTCCAAAGATCATAAGTATTTTATTAAAATAAAACTACAAGACATATTAATTTCATTTTATTACCAAAAAAATATTAAAAATCATTCAACTTAGCTCACTTAATCTACTGCTACAGAACTAAACTATCCTCTACCCATAGGACTAAACTTATATAACATGGATGTTGAAATACTGGCAGTGGAAAAATACATTCTTATGTATACACGTACTAGGCTATTGTGGGGAACAGTAATAATCTATAGTCATATAAATGTGTTATTGAAAAATGTTTTAAAAAAGATTTATCATTGTTACAAAAGACAACGTTATATTAAACCTTAATTTTGTATTAAAGCGTTAGTAAATTATAAGCAAGGTACTATACTAACATTTTATGTCCGTATTTACAAAATTGCACACTATAATATCAAACATATTATATATTATTTACTGAAGTATATGTAAAAACGTCTAAATTCTGTTATCCCAATATGAATATAGTACATTTTTAAATTAATTTCCCATAATAAATTGGTTCTACTGACAGTTATCAACATACCATACAAGACAATCGGTCACCTCACAAAACACCATCACTGGATGAGAAAATTGACCAAATTTATTAAGATACAGTTATATCTCAATATAAACTACTTTAATACCTTTCAATCTAATGTTACCTTTTTTTTCTAGCGTCATTTCAGAGACCACACATATATAAACCCTCAAACTTTGTTATTCCGTTCAATTATAACCGTGTGCTGTTAAACTACCAGTAACTTTTAACTCGACATATTTGTTATAATCATAATATGTATAGAGTTAAAACATACACGGGGTCCAACGCATCCTTTTCTTGTTTCATGACAACCAATACATTCCATATCACAGTTTTATCTAATCTAAATTTTCTATAGAAGACGTAGCTAGATTAAATTTCGAGTCTATGGCTTCTGTAAAACTGTGCCGACTTGCAACATATATCAATACAAATTTATACGCACAGTTATATTTTGATTTCTAATTAATCAATTGTTGTGACTGAGATGCTACTGTGCATTTAATTCGTAAATTATATGAATTAAGTTGATAAGTAAAGTTAATTAAGCTAATGTTAGTAACTAGTGATGTTCTGACTGCTTCAGAACTTGTGAATAAGAAACGAATGTATTATTTGTTATTTGACAAACAATTTTGTTAGCAAACCAAAATGTAAATTAAGTCACAACCAAACATTTAAGATCCGAAACATGACAGAATCTTGAATTCGCACATTAATTTAATATTTTCATTAAGTTAAAACTAAACATTCTTCCATAATTCTGTTAAAACTATATGTTAAGGATACGATTTATAATACTCTAACGCTACGTCTTATGCTAGCTCAGTAACATAATTTAGTTAGGTATTTTTGGTTTTTCTCATTTAACAAACATGTAATGTATAGTTGATTGTATGGTACATACAACAATGTTTACTTAAAACTATAAAAAAAATATCAGATTGATACATCATATCAACATTATTTAAACAATATAGTGTAATTCGAATTATATCTTCATCCCAATACTGTAGTCACTTTAATTTTTTACATATATATATAAATTGTATAGTTAACATATTATTGAAACAAATTCTAGCTCCAACTATCTCGAAATGTTACACAACATGGAGAATATATTACCAAAAACAACAAATTAGATCTGAGCCTTTGAGCAATGTATGTAACTAGATGTTATTCATTAATTTACATACAGAAATTAATGATTTCAAATTCACTTAAACATAAATAAATAGTTATGTATAAGTGAATTCAAATGAATACGAATGTACGGACTCAGATGTAAAATGTACATCAGATCTAAGCTATCAGTGTCAACAAATAAAATGTATTATAATAAATATGAATAAGCGGTGGGATTTTTTTTTATTATATACCCGCTATAGTTTCTGCTGCTATAGTCATACTTTTGTGACTCAGTAATGTACAAATTACGTATGAGTAGAACAGCAAAATCAGGTTTGTACTGAACGGCTACTAACTAACGAATCGAGACAATGTTACACGAAATATGTCTACCGGAATATCTTAAACGTTACAAAAAAAATAATAATAATAGTATAAATTTACAAGTGTACGATATGTAACGAGTGTTGCATTTTCGTAAAACGTAAATACACTTATCTGGTACCGACTATCACGTAGAACACAGCTAAGATTACACTTTAGTTTATAACACTGGATGGAATTTAACCATTAAACTAACGCTATTCGGTTAACTAGCGGCGTCTTTCTTCGACTCGTGTGCGTCTGTGACGTCACTGGCTGGTATATGAAGCTCGTCTTTGCCCGTTTAGCGGAATGGACTGGAATAAGATAAAAAAAAATGGTTCGTACATTTGTATCAATATTTCATTTTAATAATATATCAATGTTATGTAAATACGATACTGCTTAATATTAATAAAATGAAACTCACTCGTATAATTTTCGGTGACAGATAAGTCTAATTTTACTGGTTTAGTATCGATGTCGATCTCTTCGTACGACTGATCTAATACCTGAAAAGAATATTTTTCCTACAATTATTACATATCATTAGAGAATTTTGATTTATTGCACAATTTATTTGTACTAAAAATCTGTATTTGTGATGTTTTTAAATTGTATTTTGTAGTATATTGTTATACGTTAAAACTCACAAATTACCTCAACATCACTCAGGTCTCCATATAAACCTGGCGCCAGTACGCGGTAAGCACCCACCATGCCCGTTCCTTCCACTTCTTCTACTTCCAATTCTTGATCTGATTCCTGGTAAATAATCGTATATTTATTAAATGATACTTTTAACTGTCTCAAAAACATAAAGAGGAGCTGTATTGACTAAGGGATGAGTGGTGTGACGCTTTGAGGAGGAGAGAGAAGAAATGAGGGGGAAGGGAGGGGAGATATTAAAAAACAACCTGCTTGGATGTAATTAGTTACTATTCTGTGGAAATTGTAAATAAACAAGTAATTTAGAAATTGTACTGTTTCTATTATTCTCTCCATAAAGTCAGTTGTGTTTTATATTTAAATTATGTTATAATATGATTAACTCGAAATGATTAGTCCGATTGTGATGAATTTTTTTTAAAAGGTCAATAGAAGAAAATAGTTTGAGATGAATATAAAGATTTAAAATTTTTGACTTATAAGACATTAAAAGATTTTAAATATTTTATTTTTTGTATCTGACTTAAATTTTTCTTATAATAAGACAAGTATTAAATGATTACAGTTTTAACACATTTTTGTGATTCTTAGTATCATCTTTGAAAACTGTTACAACTCGTTCGATTAATAATTGTGTATTAGCAATGTAAGGCCTTTATCTGAGAAAGCCGCAGCAAGTTTTACAGTTTGCATTCAAACTCCAAAATTTGAATTTATACTTTTTAATATTTTCTATAATACTTGAAATAAGTCTTTTGTTGTAACTAATAATACTATAACATGATTTATGTATCTCAAAAACCGTATGTATGTGTGTACTTAAAAAGATTTTGTCAAGTATATATATAAATCCTATATATATTTTGAATAGTACATTATTATGTTAATATCTTAAGTGTTTTTCCTTGACATTGTACATCACCTATAGTATTGCATTCTCAAGAGGTCACTCACAGATATATAAACGCATATTTTTTGTTCAATGTCAACTGCTTGTCCCACACGGTGCAGGCGAAAACAGCTATTATTATTTACTTCACTCCATATTATGGTTACAAGCAAATTTTAGTACAACTATTGAGTCTTCAATTAAATTAGATATGTATGTAAATTAAATATTAATTGTAACGTTTTTTTTTGGGAATATAAGTAATTACTAGCACGTGGTTTTGTTTATATTTTAATTACTTTAGTATTTTTATGTATAAAGTATTAATTTGATAAATTAACGATAAATTTATGTTGGTTACATCACTATTTTCTTCCAGTACACATAAAAAATATTGCTTCGTCACACTATATACGCATCGTCTCATTTAAACAACCTAAGTTATTACTATGGTGCGTAAAGATTTATGTATTTAAAACTTTTGACTTTTTGTTCGTAGTATGGCTATGCAAACTTACACTAAGCATACAGGATATTTTATTGAATCTAATTGATCAAAACTGTCATAGCCCCGTATTTGTGCGCACGTGTGAGAGTGTGGCATGCGCAGGCGCGCGCGCGCGCTTGTGTGTGTGTGTGTGTGTGTGTGTGTGTGTGTGTCCCTGTGTCTGTGTATACCTCATGTACGTGTTCCTCCTGCTCGTCATCTTTGACCTCAGGGTCTATCTCCAAGTCCAAGTCCTCTGTGTCATTATCGTTATCATTGTCTTCGTCCGCGTCATTGTCGCTGCCGAACCCGCTGTACTTCATCTCTCCACGTTCCAACGCTTCCAGAGTTTCTGAAATTTTCAATTTGCTTGTTTGAATTATGCTACTAAATTGTTACCGAAAGTTTAGTAAGCCGATGGTTCAGTTGTAGTAGCAGCCTGATATAAAAATCGGCTTGAAGTTACAGTTCTGATTAATACTAGAGATTATTTCATTCTATCCAAAATATGTTTTTCAGCTCATCATCTGATGTAAAAAGACACGCTGTAATACCTAACTATAGGTGCATTTTTTTATAAGATCGACGAATACAATCTTTCATAACTAAATATTAAAAAACTGTAAGTTGATATAATATTACCTGGATAAATCATAGCTTTCTTGATTGCCTGAGGATCCTTCCTGGACCATTTCTGGACTTCTTCATCCATTTTGCCGACTTTCGATGGATTCATCGCCCATAGACAGCCTGGAAAAAGACAATTAAAAATTTATATATACATTTAATGAGATCCAAGATTTTCGCTAGTCATTAAAATGAAACTAATTTATTTGCCGATTTACTACGCAATTTTTACATCAAACAGTGATCACGGTTGCTGTAAAGTAACCGAAACGTTGGGATTATGTAGTTTTAAAGTAATAAAAATCGCGTAGTAAATCCGAAAATATATTAGTTTCATTTATGTATACATTTTTTACATTGAATAATTGTTAGTTTAAAGAATACTACCTTTCCGTTGACTTCCATTCGTCGATGGTTTTTCAATCTTTTCGAAACATTTGTTTAAACTTAGATTATGCCGTACGGAATTTTTCCAACCGTTTGGTGCGGTTTTGAAATAGGGGAAATGTTGGCTGAAAATAATAGCGTTCATTATTTACACGGACCTTAGTTATTGTAATTCATAATGTGTTTAGCGCTAGCCAACTCACCACATAAAATTATAAATCTCTGACACGGGTAAGCTTCCCGTTCTCGAGTTTTTTAGCGCCATTGCTATTAAACATGAATACGAATAGGCCGGCTTTGGAAACTCTCCCGCGACTGTTTTACTTGAATTATTTACGTACTTAGTTTGGCTAGTGTCTACTGTAAACGCACCAGTTACTGAGGTCTTAATTATTTGCCTGCTATTGTTTAGTGATGAATTATCAATTAATATAGTCGCCTGTTTGTTACCATTAGCTAAAATTGTTCTAGATTGCTGTGCGTCCAATATGTGTATATTACCGGATATAATAGTTTTCGTGCCTAAAGACTGCGACAGTTTTTGGTTCGTGTTTAAAACTGAACAATTCTTATTATTTATCTTCAATACTTCCTGTTGGCTCGACTTTATTCTGACGGTGGGCGTTAACGTTGAACTCTTAGTTTTGTTCGCGTCTAAATCCTTTAATAAATCTTTGACTACAGTCTTGTCTTGTTTACGAACATAAATGACCATCTGCGTCGCCTCCTCCATTGGCTTCTTGTTTTTTGTGTCTTCCGATTCCTGTACTTTAGCTACCTTGATGGCGTTCGGTGAGAATGTTAAATGACTTTTTTCCTCTTTGGGACTCGCTAGCGACGTGTTATTAGTGAGATCATTATTCGCAGCTGAAGTGAGCAGCAGATGTGAAGCCTCCTCTTTGACAATGCTTTTGACTGGAGTTTCAGCGAACGTCGACGGCATCACCGAGTTTGGATTGACCATGACAGCGTTCGCTTCCGACCCATACAGATCGAGATTGTGTACGAAACTCGAAGAGTTATTCAGCCACGTCACAGAATTATCTGTTTCCATGTCTAATAACGGTGGCATTTCTGAGAAATTTAATCCTAATGAATCCTGGAACAAATAGTTTATATTTTAATAAACACGTTTGTGAATTAATATTATATGATATTGAATTTATATTAGTATACTAACAGAAAAATCTGTTATACTGCTCAAGTCAGTCGCTATTTCATTTTTGATGTCCATATCCAGCATGTCCTGGAGTGAGTCAGTGATGTACAGATCCATGTCTAAGCACACCTAAGAAATAAAATTGTTCTTAATTAATGAACATTAGAAACATTTTTATGTATCATTTCCGATACTTTTCGCGCCATTTTTGTTTCGTAAATAGGATGTTTTTTTTATTAACGAAGCGAAGACGGGAATAAATTCCATTACCGTAGTGGAACCTGTTTTTGTGCCGTGGTATGCTATACCCTAGCAGTGAAAGAGATAGATAATATTTATGGTGCTTTCTCGCTTACTCTGTTTAAAGACATAATAACTTTTACGAAGTTATAAAAATAGCTAACATTGTTTAACAGGAAAGACATTACAGATTTTGTAAGTTATTATAATAATGATTCAGTATTTTCTATAAAAATATGTAGCAATATTGTTTTTATTTAAGACCTACATCAACAAGGAATTTCTTGGAAGCGACGGACTCCGATACACTACGGGCCGTTTCTACCTACAACACGAACAAAAAACCTTCACGAGTACAAGATCGGAAGGCTTCCAAGTTTCGGGACGTTATTTTTTGTCCACACAAGTTATAAATAGTCCGCTTCGTGACCGCGAGTTCTCATTAAGTTACAAATATAGAAATAATTTTCTCTTTCCTACCGGAAGATGTTACTGCATTGATGACGTCTCGTTAAATTACGTTATTTGTACTTAATTTTTATTAAACATGCTCCGAGTCTGTTCAAGACGTTTTAAAACATTTGTAATAATTTACTTCTATACAATATGAGAACAAAACGGGTATATCTGTAGCGTCACATAGTTGTAGTCTTATCTTTTGTGTAGTTTCGAAGAAATGAACAATAAGGTTAAAAAAGGCAAGGGAATGACTAGTCAAGTAATAAAGCTAGTAAAGCATGAAATTCAATTCATGGGAAGGTATTGAACTGATATGACAGCTTTGATCTATTTTATACATCTAAATCCATAGTAATATAATAAAAAGTTTTGTTACGTTAATTTTTTTATATTATTACTGCATAATTGACACTGACTTATAACCCTTTAAAAATCTAAATAATTCTATAAAATAAATAAGTTGCATAATGGTATAGTTTTTTAATAAAATTAAATAAAAAAATGAACAAAAATGCTGTTTTTTTTAGAGAAATACTTCTTTATATCACATAAAAATGCTATGATTTATTGAAGATGAGAGATTCACACCAAACGTTACGTCAATGACGTTCGCGGGGTCAAATACCTATTTGTGAGAATACTATAGAGTTAAGAAGGTTAATATTTCCGCTTCAGAACTACTGACAAAAATTCCTAGAAATAAGACGGAAAGTTTATCATAAGCGACAGTCGGACTTTTCGAAGATATTATTTGACCCTTGAATTGCTATTTATATTTTTACATAAAAAATATAAAACCCAATTATTGTATGTTTTCACGCTATGTAAACACACAATAATACTCAATGCGAATCGAGTGCAGTGACAGATAACAGTAAACGTACGTAAGATATCTTCGACCAATCGAGTCTTAATGTTTATTTTTTAAAATCATTCACTAATCTCTGCCAAAGAATTTTTATAACGAAAGTTATCAAAAATTCTACCTGCTTTAAATCAGCGCTAGGGCAGCACATCTATACAGAAATGTATATGCATTTAATAAAATATATTATGCGACAGAAAGAGAGGTTCCAAATGGGGTGGCAGAATGAGATAGCTGTAAGGATATAAAGAGGGTGGATCGACCCCTGACGACATCACAGCCACCACGCCGCGCCCTTGCAGAGAGTAGAAGTGGACTGCTAAAGTAAACTGGCTAACAACATTCTATATAATATTAACGAATGATTATTTCAAAATAACGATCTCGATCGAACTGATGAAATAAAGAAAATTACATAATTTAATAAAATAAAATATAGCTTATATAAATATATAAAATACTCTGTATCGTAACGAAGACTTAAAAAAATTATATAGACGAGAACGTGTCATGAGCAGTATTATTCAGCGTTCTAAGTTAAATATTTTAAGAGTCAAAAACGTCTGTATATCCGTCTCGCGAGCGGCTGAGAGTCATGCCGCAGAGGGCCATGAACTCATTCTTTATTACAAAGAGTTCATCTCGTACGTGCGATATGATATAGCAACTATTAGAATTTATTCACAAAAACGATTTCATTCCTAATGACACCAAGAAAATATATGATTTAAAATAAAGAATCGTTGGATTCGGAATTAAAATACTATATATCTTTAGCGTATTCTATTTCAGTTTGGTGATTTGATAGTGAATGAAATCCTATAAGTTTGCTCGAAGCAAAAAAAAAAAGTCAGGAAATAGTTTTGTAATACTAGTAAAACAAGCTAGTTTTAGTAATTAATTAAACAACATGTGCTCTGTTTCAGATAAAAATAACTATGAGTTCCTTATTAAAGTCGTATTAAAAAAGTTTTGACATTGAGAGCAACTTTTGTGTTTAATTCCAACAATACCCTAAGAAATTCTCAGGTAAAGAGACGAAGGCGGTTCAGAGTAGCGACGGTTTTTTTTTGAAGACCAGTCTATAGCGCGAACGCCAGACAAATATTATATACATGAATACATCAAAATATATTGACTGGGCATATATAATTAAAATGCCATTTTTATCTTAATAGTTTCAGTGTTATATTAAAAATGGTCGCGGGTTACAACAGACGCGCCGTGAAACGCGAGGGGCCGCTTGTCCTCGAACCTGACCGGGCTGTGTCGCCTTGAACTCATATTCTGCTACAAATGCCTCAAGTCTACGATACTCTTAATTATCACCTAAATCAAGTCAATACCACGTGGATAGATCATAGATAAGATATATTACTATACCGACGATTAATTATACATACCTAAATTGTATATTTATTAGTCAGGAAGTAATTTTATATTAATTTTTTTTTTAATGCACATAACTACTCACAATTTATATTTCTTAGTAAATGATAATGAACCATTCCAATAACACTGAGAAATAAGTTTAAAATTTAACCCCTCTGTATAAGACCCGGAAGAGTTTAAGATACGAAGCTAATTTAACATTCAGATACCTACCTTTATCAATAATTTATGGCATGTTACATTTAAATATACATTAAGTAGAGTATTTTAAAAAATTATATACTATAGGATATAAAAATTATAAATGTAATTTCTGATTATTCATGCAATTAAGAGTATATTTAGGAATTTATTAAACGTTTTTATAACTTTAAAAGATATAAAATGTTAAAGTTAAGTTATTATGAATATAACAACGTTCAACGAAATATGATCTCAATTTTTGTATTGTTAATAGGCATTATTAATATTAATTATATAAAATTGTTATTACATGGAATATTTCTCGTCTTTTATTCCGAATGAAAACATGGAATATGTTGTATAGCTTGATAAATAATTGGAAAAAGTTGCTTGGCGCGAAAATAATTCAGATTAGTTTCTACGATGCGCGCGCATGAGGGGTTCTTTATCGATTGGTCGCTAGACGCATTCTCCCCTCTGTCTACTTTCCTGCTCTAAAGGGAGGGAAACTAAAATATTCCCGGAGTGAACTTTCATATATTTAATATTTCCGCGCTAAGTATAAAATGTCGTATAACAATAAATATTTATCATTAACCGTTTCGTTTATTACAAAACTAGATGAATTGTTCATATAATAACTAAATTTAATTGTCAAACAAGTTGATTTTCAAATTCTGTTTGTTCGGTCTTTATGGTATGATAACACCTGTCGTTTCGGCCAATGCCCCTTTGTAATTACTATTATTACCTTAAATTTGTCGTAAGCAATCATTCTCGAAATGTTATTATGCAAAGAAGGAAAGAAAAATATAATTCTTTACAAATATGTTTTCAATATACTTCATAGTGAACGTATAATGCTTTACTACAATCCTTAATGAACCTATGAATGGCAGCGTATAAATAAAGTCAGTTCAAAACATATAACTTCTAGGTTCATTTACCTAGGCTCAGACTAGTTAGATAAGTACATTGTTGAACCCAGAACCACGTTGGGTGAGTTCAACTCACACTTGACCCATTTTAAGCTCGACATAAGTGCATTTCTTTACATATTGTAAAATTTATTTATTAAGAAAAAAATATATGAAAATAATACATATACAAGTTTTAATAAAATTATATTTTACTTTTACTGAATATTACTGTACTTGTACGGCGAATAATTTAGAAAACGTTTAATAGTATTTTCGGATGGTTATAAGTCGAATTGTCAGTGTTTAGGATGTAGATTTATTAAGGTAATTATTGAAAGCTAATCCAAATGTGAGGAAACTTTGTTTTCGTTTACATCGTACGCCAACCGTTAATATTAGGGGAGAGTGTAACGGCTGACGGAGTATACGACAGGTGTGTGCGTGCGTCTGTGTGTGTATCCAACGTATACATACAGTAACATTCACACATACAACGACAGGTTGCAGCCAGTCCCTTTTCGTCGAGTGTACTTCACAGAGTAATTATCAGTATATCATATATTAAATTCTCAATCGTTACCAAACTAACAGTATGTATAAAATTATATAATATCTTAATCCTTTATGGATTTTATTTTATTTTGATTGTAACATCAATGTTTATTTTTTATATTAACAAATTTTAACATAGACTTAATTGATATTTTTGAATGTAGGACTAGATTTTGTCTGTAGAAATTGTAAACTTTTTAATAAAAATGAATATATTGATCAAATGACAGCTGCATTTTGTTACTCTGTGATAGTCTACAGCACGGCACACAACTACATTGACAAGGTGCACTCATTGTTAAACGTTTTGAAATTCTCGTTCAGAACCGGCCGTGGGAACCGCATTACTGCTCCGTAGACAAGAAACTAATCTGATAGAAAACATTTAATGATAACTTAATGTAAAACGAACTTGGACAACTGACTTATATTACCTACGAACTTTACAATGACTTCAGTTAGGATGCTTTAATAAAATATCATATACAAATACTAAACTATATTATAGTATAGATGGTAATTATTCTTTTTCAGGATAAAAAATCCAGTATGCATTCAGTAGTCCTTACGAGTACTTGAATGTTTTCAGATGACATAATTATACGATGCTCCAAAGCGAAGACTTCATCCGAATTAATGATATAAAAGAATTCTTGTTAATAACTTAATACCCGGATAGCCGACTACAACCAACATTTCCAGCAGAGCTTCTACGCTTTTTAATTCTACGTTTACGCTTCTTGCTGATAATTCCAAACCTTTGGGTTGAAGCTGATAAGAAGAGACTTGATAATACTTCTTAATTAGAAATAAAAGATTAATCCAAATCTCAAGGGGTTTTCAAGGCGGGTTCTGAATATGATAAAATTCATAATTTAAATTTTTTCTAATTTGTAAATTTATATGTACTCAAATATAAACTCATTAGTTTGTTTGTCTTTATTCATAACAAGATTTAAAAATTTTGCGATACATTTCAAGTCATATAATCAAGAAGTACGAAGTAAGAATTCATAATACAAACCACATATTTCATTGCGGGCAAAGTGGCGCCGTTTAGTACACACAATATTACATTTACTGTTATTCAATATTAAAAGAAACATATGTAAGTCATTAGTTTAGGCAACGGAAGAATTGTCTATACCGTACATTGGGTCTAAACAAATATTTATCGTCAAAACAGCATTAAAAATAATAATAATAAAAATTATCCTTCACCCCACTCTAACAAACAGTGAATGAATGTGAGAGAAAGAGAAGGCATATGAAACATTTTGTCCGTTACGAATAATACTTAACCGCGTGTTTACATTTGTGTAATTAGTACTTATACGAAAAAGTCAGTCAAAATATAGTGTACTTGTTACTTTATTATCTTGTAATAAGTAATAATATGGTTATCTCAACAATCCCCATAATGGTTCTAAGGAAACCGACTACGTAATACAGGAGAAAAATTTCCCGCCATTTTCGACACTGATTATTTTGTAACATACAAAATATTATAATATACCTCTATTGACAATAACAATCCTAATCGTGATTTAGTTTTTCGTAAGATATTCACCATATATAAAACGTTTAATGAATGAATGACATTAAAAAGAGCGGGACACAACTCTGTTACTTTCTCATGGTCCATATTAAACTAAAAAACATGTCATATTATAGGTTTACCCTTTAAAATGTACTCACCGAATATTTATTCAAATAAATATCCTTATGCTCAATAGAATAATCCTGAATTTCACACATTTACGTTTTTAGCGTCATGAAATTGACAAATATAACACCACTCACTCCATAGACTACACTGTTTTGCTATGTGAAAAAGTACACAAAGAATGATTTGTTTTGCTATTGGAGAATTCAAACCACGTGACTGACAATCCGGTCGCGCTATTGGCTGCCAGTACAATGTATATTGACGTCACCCTAGTTGACCTACTTTTTTCGTGTAAAATAAATTATTTAAAGACTGTAACAGTGTTTTACTATTCGTTTTAACGATTTTAAAATATTATACAATTTTTAAACATAAAATTTTAATATTTAATTGTTGTAAATACATAAAAAGTCTAACTTACCATTTGCCGTGACTTACCTACTTTCGACAACATGGCGGTTTGTTTACACCGGCATCATAAGGCGGGAAGTAGTTTGGTAGTTCTTGTGTAGATATTTATTAATATGGTATCTTAGAAATAATTTGGGGTTATGAAAGAACATATTTATTAAGATAAACATTATAATAATAAAGAGGGAATGCTTAATTATCAAAAACATGTCACATAGTCTAAAGTTATAACATTTACACCAGCGCCCCCTAGAAGTACGCGGCGGTTTCAAATATAACATGTCACATTGTAACAAAATGAGTAATCCAAACCTTAACTATTAAAAACAAACAAATCGAGTAAACGCAAAACTTATAACAACCTTAATTATTCAACATTTTTGTATAGGCACAATCGATCTTACTAATAAAAGGCAGCTTGCTAAAGTTATTGAAATATTTTATGGTATTTATTAATAATTTTGCTTGACTATCAAATTCGAATAGAATTTGTTCCTTTTGAGTTAATATATAATTGCCTTCGAGGTACATTCACTTCATTATAAGGATTAACAAACGTAAAGCGTGGTGTAGTGATTGCAATAAAATAATTTACAAAAGAACATTCCAGCTTCTGATATAAACTATAAACAAAAATATTTAAGGCGGATTCAATCTATGCGACGAAGTTATTTATTTAAAATTTTGACAACTTTAAATTTCTATTCCTTTTATACAATTCATAGGTACCTTGCCTCTTAATTTTTTTATTGTATAAATAATCATTTTTAAAATTGTCTTCTGTGCTAGACTGAGCAACAAATTTAGTTTCTTTAGGAATTATATTGACTTTAAACGTAGTAGTATACCCTTGATTGGATATGGAAGCAGTAGGCACGAATGGTAACACTTTTGGTTTCATAATTTTTCCCTTTGACTTCTTCTTTTTACATTCATCAGTATCATCATCGTCGAGATAAACACTTTCTTCTAAATAATTCGATGGCTTAGCCTTCCGTTTTTTAGTTTCTTCAACAATAAACTCCGTTGTTGATATAACTTTCAACTTCTTAGGTTTTGGCTGAATTACTTTGGGTTGTGGTTTGTCATCCAATTGCTCTAACACGCTTGTCGGTAGACGCGATACAGGAGCCTTTTCAAATGAATTTTGTTTTGATATCTGTAATATGTTATTTCATAATTTAAATAATTCAAGATATTTAAATCCAAAACATTATAATTTTAAAGTTCACCTTTGTAATATTATTTCCTTCGTCATCTTCTTCCCTTTCCTTTCGTTTCTTGCTTTTTTGTTTCTTTGGTACATCAACTTTTACCAGATTGTCACTTGTTTCACCTTCTTGCCTTTTAATCTTATTTGCCTGTATTGTAACTTCTGTAAATAAGGCATGTTGTAGTAACACAGTTAAAAATAAGTTTAATTTGTTTATATATTTCTAAAATTACCGTTTGTTTCTTGTTGGGATATTTTTCTCTTTTTCTTTTTGTTGCGGACTAGTGATTCATTTAATACAGGTGCTTGAACATCTGAAAATAATTTACTATATTATTATTATGCACCAAACAGTAATACCAAATTGTTGTTTCAGCAGATTGTAATTTATATATAAAAAAATATTGATTTTGTTAATTTAAAGAAAGTAAAATTTACCCTCAACTGTCACCGAAAATTCTTCAACTTGAGGAGTCAGTGAAAGTTTCCTTTTACGCTTTTTGGATTCTATGTCAGGGTTTTCTAAAACGTTTATAAAATAATAACATCACTTTCTTATTTTGATATTATGTTTTGTATGGCAAAAATAAATAACAGTAATTAGAATCTTTTCAAAAACAGTATTAGATGTTCGTTCCCTGCTGTTATTGGAGTTTATTAAAAACAAGTAAAATGAATATATTTATGTTGTTTTTAATATATTAAAGAACAAACCTTTGGAATCAGACACATTTTTCTTTTGACTGCCTGGTGTCTTGATTGTAGAAACATTAAGTGCTACTTCACTAGTGTCTGATGGAAAAAATTAAAATATTTAATGTGTTTTACATATACCAAAATATATTGAACTGTGAATTGCTAATTCAGTTGGGACAATTTTCTTTATTACAAATATAAAATAATCACAATTACCTCCTGAGATAGATTTGTTTTTCTTTCTTTCACTTCCTGGAGTTTTTGTCATAGATTTTTGTAACATATTGTCACTTTCTAACTCTGAAAGAACAAAAAGCATACTGTGGATTTGCTGTTTGGATATAAAAATGTACAGTATTAGAAAAAATAATTAATACCAATTACCTTCTGGGACAGATTTGTTTTTCTTTCTTTCACTTCCTGGAGTTTTTGTGATAGATCTATTGAACAATGTTTCGCTTTGTGAATCTGTAACAAAAAGTGCATTAGACTTTTTTATAGGAAGGCATGAATGTATTAAAAAGTTCATGCATTTACCATTGTCAGTTAGTTTTGGTGATTTGGTGATTGCTGCAAATGTTTTTTTACTACTACCTGGAGTTTTGATTAAACTTAAGTTAACATATTGAATGTCTTGCTCTGAAATAAAAATTAATACATAGTATAAAAAAAGGTTTTAGATAAAATTATAAATACTGTGGATGATATAAAAGATGTAACACCTTCATGTACTGATATATTCTCTTGTTGTTCACTAATTGACTTTTTCTTCTTCTTTGCCCCCACAGATGTATTTAAAATTTTTGTAGCAGATTCAACATTTTCTAAAATTAATCACAAATTAATTTATAGCATACAAATATTTTATTATAGCAAACACATATAAATCTAAATTAATAAAATTGTGTACCCTCATCTTCAACATTATTTTTCAAAGTATTTTGGCTCTTTTTTTCACTTATCGGAGTTTTAGCAAGTGACTTGTTGAATGATTTTTCTATGAAGGTATTTTCGTTTGAATGATCTAAAATTGTCAAAGAATTAATTTTAGATAATTTCTTTAAATATAAGTGTTCTATAGTAAATTTTGCAATTATTATATTTATATATGTAGTAATGTATTACCTATTGCCTCGGCATCTTGGCTCAAAGACTTTTTTCCACCCTTTGGTGTTTTAGTAATAGATCTGTTCAATGATTCATTAATTTTTTCTGTGAATAAAATAAAAATAATAATAAATAAAATAAGGGAGGTAAATTGACAATAAAATAAGATTTAATGTTACCTTCTGTATATTGTGTATTTATTCTCTTTTTCTTTTCACTGACTGGAGTTTTGACAAGAGACTTATTTAATGATTTGTTTAATTGAGACTCTGAAATAGAAATATTTGCTGGCTGTTAAAAAATATATTTGCTTATTTGTTAGTATGACAAGCAAGCTGCGTTTCTTTTTATACCATAATAAAGAATTTGAAGAGTTCAGAAGAAGATACTTATATCTGTTATAGGTACATACCATTTTTATCTTGTGAAACTTCAATTATTTCTTGTATTGTGGATTCTTGCTTGTCTTTCTTGAAAGATATCTCCATTGGTGCATCGGAATCAGAACTGTCACTAGCTACGACACAATAATAGGTTTTATAACACAATTAATTTGTATGTAATACATAAGGTCCTAGAATATGTATATTATTACCATGCTGTTCCAATTTCTTTGGTGTTGTTTTCTTTGTATTCCCTGGGGTTGTAGGCACTGATTTTTTGATTGACTTATTTAAAGTAGAATCTGTATTAGATATATATTAATTTAGTTAAATGTTTGTAGTAATTCTCTTTATTACTTCATAACTTATACCCTATAATTCTCTGACTATTTTTTAATCTTAAATATTTTATGTGTATAAAATATGGCGTTTTGATTAATTTTTTATAGTAAAATATGTTTTATATATACCTTTATTTTCTTTTTGAGGACTTTCATTGAATTCTGCTGGCTCTTCTTGAGTTGAGATTTCGTCAGAATCTGAGATATCTGAGACAACATTTTGGTAAAAATATTATATTCTTGTCCTTAATGTTTGACTTAATTGTGTTGTTTTATTAAGTATAAAAAGTATTATAATTTAAGTTATTTTAAATGCTTTAAATAAACCACTATACCATATACTATAATTAGGACTACTTTAACATCAATATTTTATAAGTAAATAGAAAATATCTCACCATTTTGAATAGTTGAATCTTTATTGTCTTTCAAATTCTTGTTATGTGACTTATTAAGTGTGTCATTATGTGTGCCTTCAGTGTCAATGAAGAAAACTACATTATTATCGTCTTCTGTATCTGTAAATGTTAAAGATACAGCAAAATTTATATGGAGTAAAGTAAGTAAAGT
>DVQP01000604.1:0-20953 GCA_018231745.1 Danaus eresimus
GTTTTGATTCTACATGTTTGATAGATAATAGTTGGTTAATTTTTAATGCTACATGTACTGTGAAGGCCGCTTATGCTCCGCACAAATGGAACGCTTGGACGTTTCTTACTCCAACGTTCTGTGACCATTGTGGTACTATGCTGCACGGTATCGCACATCAGGGATTTAAATGCGGAGGTATACTGACAAATGCAACGAGAGGAACATAGATCCTCCCAGCATTTAGGAGTAATAAGTTGTAATGAGTGTCGAATAAATATTAAACGTCTGCATATATATTCACAGAGAATCCTTCCGCACTCAAATATTTTAGACAATAAAATATATTTTAACTTAGAATACCTGCACGGTAGGTGTTGGGTAATTTAATATTGAACTGTAATAAATCCCGTTAAAATAATCGTTCCAGCGACACGGGGCGATGTTGGCTTTGGCTTATTCGTTTTTATTTTATAGCTCGTTTTAATCTATCCTATTAAACAAAGTTCCCTTTGAACTACTTAAAGCTTTGCATGCCCTCGTTATTGTTTAATTAATTCTCACGCTGCCTGTAATGTTAAGTTAGCTTAGCTATTTGTTTTTTCAACTTTTTTTATAAAGTATTTTTATTTTTTTTCTCGTATCTACGAAATAGGTCAGTGTTGTTATGTATTATTTGCTTAATAATATTTTTCATTGTCCCTTACAAATATTTGTTACGTTTTCTTC
Organism: Danaus eresimus; assembly: GCA_018231745.1. NCBI lineage: Eukaryota > Metazoa > Arthropoda > Insecta > Lepidoptera > Nymphalidae > Danaus > Danaus eresimus. The sequence goes on from DVQP01000604.1 coordinate 709, forward strand.
TGAAAATGTTTTAACATATTTGTTATTCTCTATGTAGGAGGCATGTAAACTTCGTTTCATATATCATCAATAACACATACATTCCTTTCCCCTTTTCAATCTCATTGTTCCCCTGACATTGTACCTGAAGCTTCTAAACGATAAAGGTACTTCATTGTTGCATATGCTTTTTGTGTAGAAATAATCGTATAACATATTCTGTGTTAAAATACCGAATATATTTTATATGAAATAAGATTACTTAAGATATATATTAATTCATACTTGTTCTGATTTTCACTAATATTGGTGGTTTATTCATAAATAAATCAACCAAACTTGGCATCTATAGTAACTAATAATCACTTATAATCAGCAATTCATGTAAATGAATTCGTTTAATGATGATAAAAGCTAAGTCCCGTGTGGTGTTGTAGCATGTGACATGAACGTGCACAAACGTTGCGAGGAGTCGGTGCCGAACTTGTGCGGCTGCGATCACACCGAGCGACGGGGACGCATACAACTGAAGGTGTCCTGTGTTGGAAACAAACTTACCGTTGAAGGTTATTATTGTGAAATCATCAATAGGAAAAACTGACTTTTTAAGGGTTATACCCAGGGAATTCTACGCTATTCGGAAGAAATATTATACTACATTCATGATACAGTAGCTTAAAAAAATTGCGATTACTTATTGGATACTCAATAAAATATTTTTAAGTCTAAGAAACGATCAGTCAATTTTAAGGAGAGTTTCTGGTTCCCATTCTCAGTGATCCAAGGCCGCAACTTGATCCCGATGGACCCCAACGGTCTCTCAGATCCATACGTGAAGCTGAAGCTGATCCCTGACTCTGACAACGTAAAGAAAAAAACCAAAACGATCCGCAGCAACCTCAACCCTGAGTGGAATGAGACCATCACCTTCGATCTCAAGCCGGAGGACAAAGACAGGAGACTCCTCATTGAGGTGATGTGATTAGTGTGGTTGATTAACATAGATGAGATAATGATCTTGTTGCGGAATTACGAATGAGTTGATATCTAGGAACTACATTTATGAGGGACAATTTTTCACAATTAAACAAACTTGTTTTGTCCATAAACACAGAGTAAATATTACGTTACTAACAGGAATAGTCTTATATTCACCAGGTTTGGGATTGGGACAGAACCTCCCGTAACGATTTCATGGGTTCCCTCTCGTTTGGTATATCCGAGGTGATGAAGTCTCCAGCAGACGGTTGGTTCAAGCTGCTCACTCAAGAAGAAGGTGATTACTACAACGTGCCAGTGCCGGAGGAAGGAGCCGACTTGGCGCAACTGAAGAACCAGATGAAGGCGACTAACTTGCAGACTCGCAGACCTCCGCCTCCGCCCGACAGAGAGGTCCCACACAATATGGCGGCGGCTGACGTCATACGAGCCTCCGATTTCAATTTCGTTATGGTACTCGGCAAGGGTTCCTTCGGCAAGGTACCTGTTTACTCTAATAGATATCTCAAACGTTATGAAAATGTTCCATTTAATGTTTCTGCTTTTTGCTAATTAACCATCGGTTTAATGAGAAAGTTAAAGTTTTGAAAAGTCTGCATCCGCGAACGCCAGCCAGAAGCACTTCAAATAAAATTGCAATACTAAAGCTGTTTTACGTTAAATATATATGAAAATTTAACAAATCGATTTTAGTGTTAAATGGAAGTCATTGAATGGCTTTTGCACCGGAGATTAAAATCGTGATTGCTTTTCCAAGTGCTCTTAACCTTTTGAATTTTCACATCGATGTATGTTTTAGGTGATGTTAGCGGAGCGTCGCGGCACTGACGAGTTGTACGCCATTAAGATATTGAAGAAAGACATCATTATACAAGACGACGACGTCGAATGTACTATGGTGGAGAAAAGGGTTTTGGCTCTCAGCGCTAAGCCGCCCTTCCTTGTGCAGCTGCATTCATGTTTCCAAACTATGGTGAGGAAATTTATAAAACTATAATTTGTGTTATATGAGGAAGTCATGAAATTTATGAAACAGTACTAAACCGACTTTTATTTTTTATTATGTATATATATTAAAAAATATATTAAACTAGCCGTAGTTATCTATTATTTCTCGAACTATCTGCCTGTAAACATAGTATAAAAATCAATCCAGCCGTTTTAAAGATGATCCGGAACAAACATAGAAAGACAGAAATAAAAAATTAAATGTTATTTTGGTTGGTGTTCATGGTACATTATTTAAGCGGTTATTTTAATATTACACACAGACTGTTTCTCTTATTTATTCGTATAGATTATAGGCATTGATAATTGTTGTCCCAGGACCGTCTGTACTTCGTGATGGAGTACGTCAACGGAGGAGATCTCATGTTCCAAATACAACAGTGCGGCAAGTTCAAAGAACCTGTTGCTGTGTGAGTTACGTCTAGTTTAGTTTTCACCACGATATATAATCTAATGTTGACACCGTAAAGAATATGCATATAGCAAATGTTGCTTCGTACACCATCCTGCTAAGAATTTTAAAGATAAAAAGTGTTAGTCCAAACTCGTCGATATACGCGATTACAGAATATGTAAAGCTTAATTTTTATTCACATCCAATGATTTGTGTCAAGACGAGGATGCTATTATGAATATATTACAGGTTCTACGCCGCGGAGATCGCTATCGGTCTGTTCTTCTTGCACTCGCGCGGAATAATCTACCGCGACTTGAAGCTCGACAACGTGCTGTTAGATCAAGACGGCCACATCAAGATCGCTGATTTCGGCATGTGCAAGGAGGGTATAACCGGCGACAAAACTACGAAGACCTTCTGCGGTACACCCGATTATATAGCACCGGAGATCATTTTATACCAGCCGTATGGGAAGTCAGTGGATTGGTGGGCTTATGGGGTGTTGTTGTATGAGATGCTGGTCGGTCAACCGCCTTTCGATGGTGAAGATGAAGAGGAATTGTTCGCAGCCATCACTGATAACAGCGTCTCCTATCCCAAGACCCTCAGCAAGGTGTGATAATAATTCCATTAAATCAATTACATACTCTACATATTTGTTCACACAAAAACGGTTTTTGTGCTCATAGTCCCCAGTCAAGTTTAAGAAAAGACACTCAGTCGATGATAAATTTTAAACGTATTGTACATGCAATAACGAATAATTTTGTTTTTTGCCGTTATTAGCTAGTTGAAAATATTGATAAGAATTAAATTTCAAAGTTTTAAGACGAAATATTTTCCAATTTTAAGAGATTCCACAAAATATAGTAGAATAGTGGCTGAAAATTTTTATTTAGAAATTGTTCCAAAAACCAAACTAATATTTTAAATAGTCGATGATCTAAAATCTTAGATTATTATCCTCAAATAATTGGTTTTTCTAAAAAAATGACAGCTCAGCGTTAGCCTGTACCAGTAAATGTTTATCGTTATCTTTTCGTTTCTAATATAGGAAGCGAAGGATGCATGCAAGTCGTTCTTGACCAAGAACCCTCAGAAGCGTCTCGGCTGCGGAATTCGTGGTGAGGAGGATGTCCGGACTCACGCGTTCTTCAGACGTATCGACTGGACTCGTGTTGAGGCCAGAGACGTACAACCACCGTTCAAGCCCAAGATCGTAAGTATATTCTTAGAAACCAAACTAAAACGTGATTATTGTAAACTTTTTGCGAATTAAAATTAACAATGGACGAATTAAATTACGTATTTCATCAAAATCGTTTAAAATTTTAATCAAATATGCGAGTAACATTCGAAAAAAACATTTTTATTATATTATGTGCACGGGTAAAAATCTTACACGCTTTAGCAAGGATTATATTTCACAGAAATCTTTAACCTAATAAATAAACTTTAAAATGTATGTTCTATCCAGAAACACCGCAAGGACGTGTCCAACTTCGACAAGCAGTTCACCCAAGAGAAGACCGAGCTGACACCAACAGACAAGCTGTTCATGATGAACCTCGACCAGACAGAGTTCATGGGCTTCTCGTTCCTCAACCCGGAGTACGTCCAGCACGTCTGAGGCGGTCAGTGATGAGGACTTACTTACACGACTTGTGCGACAGTTTAGGTGTCTACAGTACCGTGTATGACTTGATAGGAATGTATGTCTTAGTATACAACATATATAATTAGTGTTTCATAACCGAGTCTTGAGAATTGTTTCGAGGAAGTTTGTGTTATATAATACGTGGCACACCTCTTGATATGTCGGTCATCGGAGCTTGACACACGTATTAGCTTATTGGTTAAGGAACTGGTGCATGATGTTCCAAAGGTCGCGGGTTTGACTCTTGCTCTATGCATTGCATTTATAATTGTATACTACCTCTCCATCATTAATATTAATAATATATGTACTTACATTTCCAGGTTTAAAACCAACGTGAGCCTTCTCATAAGAGGTTCCCTTCTGTGCTGCTATCGGCTGTCTCTGTCACTCTCGCGGCGTTCTCATATCGCTGTCTCAGTCACTCCCTCATAAACTATTTCTACAGAGGAAGGAGTTTCGAAGAACACGCTTCGGGAGATAATTTGCTCATCCTAGTATTTTAACCTGAGTATTAACCTAGTATTCGTTTCATCCATCCGTTAAGCAATCACCTCTAACTACGAATTATCCTAAAGCAATATCGATGGATGTATTTCGGTAGTTTATAACGCTCTCTGTTATATTAATTTACTTAGTTACATAAAATTATAGAATAATAAGCTTCCATTTTCGAAAAAGAAAATATCTCAAATCTTCCAATCGCTTATGATAAATCTACATTTAAAATTAGTTTTTTGTTTTACATTTCTTTAAAATCTTTCAATATCGTGATATTGGGGCCACTTCGTAATATTGATGTTGTAGTCTTTTTGAACGTACATAATATACGTGCGAACTTAGACCTTATCTGTTAAACTTTAAGATCCTATTCCCTTGTGAACTTTTTAGTACTAACTTGTCTTTAATTTCTATATATTTATTAATTTCTCATTTACATATCAGTGTCGGTATTTAGATTAGGCGTGTGTTTGTTATGAAATTCATTTCTTTAGAACTTAAAATTTAATTTAAATTTCATAAAATCTCTTTAAGTAATTAACATTCATATTTTGTTGCCAAATTTTACTATACCTATTATCTGAATATTATATAAAACTTTACTTTATACTTTGGCTGAATCTTTTAGACATTTAGTTTTTAATGGCCTGTTCCCGCCATATAAAAAAATCAAAAAAAGAATCTCCACTTAACCTTGTTACATTATGATTATTTATTTATATATTTTTTACATGGTATTAGTTCGTTACAAGTATTTTGAACGGCTGTCCGACGGTCGCCATTAAGTTTTCATTGTCTATATTATTTTAAGTGTTTTATTTACGCATTTAACTTTTGTTGGCCATTTGTTTTAGTTCGAGTGTGTCTGTGTGTGAATGTGTGCGTGACGCCATTGTGATATTATTAGACGGCAGAATTAAATTGTCATTTATCGTAATAGTATTGTTATTATTATTATTGTAATTTGTATTTTGTTTGTTTTTATTTAGTTTAGACGTCGTCTAATGATATCGCAATTTAATTAATATATTAAATAGCCTTACTAACATAATTTATAATAAATGAAACATAAAATTTGTATTCTTGTTAGATAATAAATGTGAATTAAAATGAAATGAAGCTGTTGATTCTAAATTGAAGTAATAAATGACATTTTAGGTGTGTTTAATTTGTTAGTTTAAGTATTATACGGGATGTTATTAGAAAATGTACCTTGATATAACAGCATAAGGTATAATATTCATTATTATTTTCTAATAAGATCCGCCGAACCGTCTCTGGGATCTGAGACGGTTCCGACGACTATTCTAGATTTAATTTGTAATTTTAATGTTAATGGCGCTGACTCATTTTCGTAATAAATTGTCAGTCTTATAAAATCTCTGATATTTAATATCTATAGTTATATAATTCGAGAATTGTCTCGGTGTAGGCGTAGAATATTCTAGACTCATTCTAGTCTGACAAAGAAAATGAGTCAGTTTATGATAAATACAGCTGGAGAGGGAGTCAAGTAGCGCGGAGTCCTGCGCGAGGATCACATGCCACATGATGATATTATCAACTTTATTGCCACGTGATAAGGTTTAATTTAGTGTAATATTTTGAACTTTCCAAATATTATTCTATTAATGATTCTAAGTGACTGTCTGGTGTTAAGTTAACTTTAATAATATCATTGTTCCGATGTTAGAATTTTTTTTTCTATATATAAATAATGTTATGAGAAATGTGTGACGTCATATTGTCATGTGGTGTGTGCTAGCGCGCGTTCCATACATCCTTAGTATTGAAACACTTTTAATAAAAACACACACACACACACACACACACATACACACATAGGGTACCTTGAAGTGAACATAGCGTGTTTCTTATATATACATATATATAAACATATTTATAATATCCAAATAATATATTTTTTTCTAAGTTATTTATTAAAAGTGTTTCACAACCCTCTTCCCGGCCAGTCTCGCTTCTAGTATTCTAGTGTTTGTAACTCAGTCACGTTTATAGTTATACTATATTATACTACTAGTTTTAATACACTGTGTACACGGATGTCAAGACAACTCACTAGCTATACTTTGTTATTGCGACCAAAACAATGAGCTTATGAAATGTTTACCTACATTTTAAATACTAACCGTACATTGATGCGGCACTATCCGTGTGTTGCAATTCCGGTTTAATCGTATCTGCGGAACTGTACACAAAGAGAAGTAAGAAAAAACACATAGCACATTCAAAGAAATTCAAAAAAAATTACTCAAAACAATTGAGGCTACAAAAAGAATTTATATGCACCCTATTTGGGTTATTACAACAGAAAATACACAAATAGTATAGCTATTGTATTGTGTTGCTTCGTGACTAATATGGTTTACCCTGAACACCAATTCTCATAGAGTGAACGTATTATAGTTGGTATGACGTGGATCATGTAGTGTTGCTAGCTTATTGACACTTCGCTAGTATTTTATTGTCGATGAAAGTTTCAAAAACTTGTATATTAATAATGTTAAGATCTCATGTAATTTAAACTTACGATTCTAATGTAACCGTCAGTCCGCTCTGACCGCTTGATAGTCGCTTGTGCTTCTTTACCTCTGATATGACGGAATCTCGGCTTCTCAGCTTACAGATATACGTTCAGTGATTATTTTATTGAAATTATTCAAAATTATAATTGTAACTCGATATATTCGGTAATTTCACTGCGTTGATTTCTAATGTCATTGTAAGTTTAAAAGCCAAAATAATGTTAGTTTACGTTGATTATTAGGTGACATTGATAGTTTTTATTGAATTATGAGAACATTATATGTTTTAGCGTGTGAATCATTTGTAGTCGCTGTGGGAGTCGTTAGTGGGATGTGAAGTAGGCCTAACCTTCATTATAGAATAAGCCTGTAGTGTTACAGGACATTGTACACTCTTTAACGTTCGCCTTGACGTCTCGCACGTTGCCTGTGCCAAATATTTATATTATTTTTTATTATACATATTTTTTAATGTATACCATTTCTTTTTTATTGCTGACGATAATTATTGTTTATATTTTTTTATTTCATAATTAGTTAGTAATGATATTCGTGTTTGTTTTTTATATATATATTCCACCTGTGACGTATTTTGGTTCTCACCTCAACACTCAATACGCACTAAATGTCTTTGTAACGCTGATAAAGGCCGAATAGTTAGTATATTTGACGTAGGAATAATTTATTCATAAAATTTTAAAATTTTTAGATTAAAAATTTTTAAACATACAATTATCCTTATTAGGTAATTTGATATTTCTAACCTGTCAACACATATTTAACTAACTTACTCAGATATGTATAAGCCTCAAAACAATATTAAATTTCATTGTATATTTTTTGTTTCTTTATATAATCACATAATCTGTGACATTAAGAATAATGTCCCTCAAAATGTACTCCATAGTTGATAGTTTCCATTGATATTCAATCGTGTTTTATATTAGCTTATATTCATAATATATTTGATCGATTCTAACTATTAAAATGAATGTAATCACGTTATAACTATCTCTGTGATAATCATCCTTCACATAAGTAGAACTGTTTCGCGCCAATGTTGATGTCAAGACATGTCCGCCGTTTTAATTTCGTTAAATGTCATAATTGAAAAAACTGGTGCCAAAACCTATGATTTATCCTCACTTTGGAGACATTTGGAAAACATTTACCTTTTTAAAATTCTTTATCTTCTAATTTTCAACGCGAAAGCTTTCTACTTAATAAAATTTAACTCTAAAAGAGCACTTTTATATTTGCGTTAAAACTTACCTTTGCCTCTCACTAGTTTTAATATATCAAATTATAAATTTTATCTAAATTTCAAAAGAATATGTTCGGAATATAAAAAAAATATTTCTGGCATATCTTTTTTTTATATTTATTGCATATTATTAGTGTAGTGCAACGGATTTCAATTTGTAGTTACATTTGCCATTTTAGAATGTAAAGTTGTCATTTCAAACGTGTCGGTGAGCGTCGGACGATCTCGTCCGTTCAGAAATGTTCGGTTCTTCTCGATTGTGATCGTGGATTGTACTCAATATAAATTTCTAATCCATTAGAGTCTAAAAGTGTTTTATTTACACCTTTTCAGGACTTCATCGTAAACAAGGATTAATGTAAATGTGTATTTTTATTTGAACGTCAGCCATTTATAATTTAATATCCTTTTCGCCTCTCATTACTTGACTTAGCATTTGATTGCAGAGGGCAGCGTATGGATTTAACTCGACCACCTGTTGAAAATAATAACATAATTATATACTGTTTGAATTTTATACTTAAATTTTTAATTATCTTTACAAAGCTCCAGTCGACTCGAGATCATTAAATAATTCGCTTATGACCTTTTTGATTAACGATCTGTTACGAAACGTGAAAGTTTTTATTACTTTTATTGACTATCAAAAACTACGGAAAGTCTTATAGTACAGGAAGCATTGACACAGGTCTTTATCACGCCAATTTAACAGAGCACTATAAAAGCAGTCTTAATTTTTATAAATTCATAGTGTATATGAAACTAATGTTTTCGAATTAATACGGCAGACGAGATGTGACCCATTGTCGCAGTTGAAGCAAATCAATCAAAACGTCGGGAGTATGTAGTATTTTGAAAATAATGAAATAACGCGTAGTATACCCGAAAATATTAGATTCATTTAAAAGTATACTTTTATAAATTTTTGGATCTCATTCACAATATAAATCAATAGTCTATCTTGTAATGGTTCGAACGCACTTGTTTCTTAGCAAAACCGCTGCCAAGCTTAGCGGCCTCAGCGAAATCGGCGCGGGCCGCATCATCAGCCCCACGTTTCCTTAGTAGAACGCCACGCTGACACAGAGCAAGCGCTCGAGTGCGATTGTCCTTGCCTTGTGTCAGCTGAAGAACTCGTTCCAAGTCTTTTAACGAATCTAGATAACGATAATGAAGTCTTAGTGGGTACAGATACTTCTAAGCCTCTCATCTGTATCGTGGGATATCTTTAGTACACAGATGTTTTCTTATATTTACATATGAATATATTTCTTTCATGGGAATGTTATTATTAAGACGGTAAAGATAGAGGATTATAACCGTCGTCTCTTTTTAAGAGCCTGTAGAGCTGGGCTCTGTCGTTATAGCCAGGTGCACGTTCAGGCGCGATGTCAATGCTTCTGTTCAGTAACTCCAAGGCCTCTTCCAGTTTTCCAGCTTCAGCTAATTGGACGCCTTTGATGCACAATGACTTTGCCTCCGCATTAAGATCGGTATCTTAAATATTTTAACAAAGTAAATATTAATATTATGAAAGATGGTTCTGGACGAATGTTTATTTTTGAAAGGGAACGAGTAGCTCATTTGTATGAAATGCTCTTATTGGACTTATTTTGTATATTAAATATTATATCTTAATTACTTCTAAATAAACAGATATTTTATAAATATATACATAATAAATTTACCTGTATCATCCAGGAAATGATCACCATCGTCAACTACATCGCCAATAGTTGCTGTGGGATCAAAGATACTTCTGAGGACAGCGCGATCACGTTCGCTTAGGTTTTCAAAGCCAGACATTATTGTTTATTTGTTTATTACTTCTGACCAACTGACGAACCATTCAAAGCCAAGTATAAAGGCGAACTAGATTATTAATGTTATAACGCAGCTTGTTTTCAATCGAGTATGCAAATTGTATAACTTGTTTACGATAAATATTACGCAATTATCATTTTATCAGAGATTTCTGTGTTACTTCATATTTTATTTCACAATGTACGCTAAATTTTAGTGTATTTTGAATAAATTTTTAAGTAAATCAGTTTTTTTTAACACTCATAATCACTTAGAACATTGCTTTGTAAGTACTGGACTAGAATTTTGAAATTTAAATGTTGCTACTTAAGACCTCCACAGTATTGCCAGATTGAGGAATTTTCGTTTTATTTATAGACGTCATTTATATTCTACTATAAGTTTGTTCTTAATATCACAATCCAAACAAAGTGGGAGCGATTTAGAAATTGCATCCAATTTGGTTTTGATTTTAGACATTCGATTACTTAAAATGACTCAAATTACATATATTAGAAATTGTGTTACGAAACAATGGTTGTTAATAATTTATATATTTAAAATCACGATTCCTAAGACTACAATTAGACTAAGAAGTTGATGAAGATTGAATCGTTCAAACATTTGATTATATTTAAATTAAGTAGACGATTTCTATTTACAACTTCATGAGAGACAAAAAGCTTGACTATTCTGCAATCTGTACATTTAATAGTGACATTATTTAATCAAAATTTTATGCAGTAATATCTAAAAGCCTCAGTAAACCATTTGTCGTTTCAGAATGTTTTCTGAAAATAAATCCAGCCACTGATAACTTTATTCTAAAATGACTCAAGGGCAAGACAAACCAAAGACAAGAAACAATTTAAAATCAAAATAATAATAAAAAAATACGTATGCTTTTCAACATTTTAATAATCAATTTAGGTTAAAATACAAAACCATAGACAAATAATATACCTACAACTTAAAATGATGACATCCGTTTCGGCGTGTAGGAAAGTAACGTTTTACCCCAGATATTGTTAACTAACATTAGTCTTACCTGCGCTCCGTTGTCCATCAAGCTATAATTTTGGTCAAAAACATTTTGTTTAATCAACATCAGTCTTGGACACGGCGTAAAAATAACACGTAGTTTAAAAAATATATATATATGAATAAAACTAACACAAGCAATAAATACGTTGATTGGCACGAATTGACCATAATTACAAGAAAACAAAACATTATCTTACAAAAAAATATATGTATATTTACAAGATTTATTGAAATTACAACTATAATATCATAAAATTACATGTTATTATAGAATACAGAATAAGATAGCAAAACTCAGAATAAGACATCATGACTCAATCAGAAGAATCCACTACATTATGTATTTTATTTTAAATTCAAAGCAACATTTTTATTAATTATAAATACTAAAAGGCACAAACTTATTCTGATTCCGATAACCAAACAGTTTGATTTACAAAACACATAATATTTCCTTTTTTTACAAATACCTCAATTAGTGTTGTGCTTTGAATCTTAATTAAGAAATTTGGATAGAAACCATATAAATGTATAACATATTGTGGGAAATCAGATTTTATTTTACAACACATACTGTATGCTATCTTACTATCGCCATAATCATTACACACTAAATGATTCCGTTAAATACACAAATGTACTTAAGTTTAATGTCACTACAAATGTAAAAAATATATCTGCTAGTCAGTTATAAAAACACATTAAGCTCTTTTAAATTTAGTAACACCATTTTAACATCTACAATAAACTTGCACAATCTTGCTCTGAGATGTTTTAAATCTCCACAAATTGTCATCTCACAAAAGATTACTTAGTTAAAATTCATATAATAATAGTTGACGGTGCACTAAAACATGAGAATGTTCACGGATCTCGTCAAACTATTAGTCCAGAAAGGTAATCGTGAAGAAAAATATAAAAACATAATTCTGATACATTACTTACAGCAAAATTATGTAATTTAAAAATTTTACTACAGTAACTTTTATTATGGAGTCAACATTAACATTAAAAATGTGATTAGAATTACTCAATTCAGCTTTTGAATATAATGCACCCTTTATGTACTATTTGTGACAAAACAACCAAATGTGTCTGCTGATGGGACTAGTTTAACAGCTGTTCATACCAAACAGTATTGAAAGATTTGTTGCATTGTCACAAACAATAATCTAATTAAAATATATACATTTGCCTTACACTAGTGTACACTAAAATGAAAACCTATTAAAGAAACATGACCAAAGTCATAGCACAGTGCCATTTGGCGTATTGACATAGTCTAAAATACTATGTCCTTAAGGCAAACATGTATTTACATTACTCGAAACAGCTCTCGAACTATATTATGCACCAACATCGCTTGATCTAACTCAGTTGATCAGTACTGTTCAGTTTAGATAACTATCTAAGTAATAAGTTACAATTAGAAAAAGTTTGTTCCCAAAATGAGCGCTATATTAAATTCACAATTTCAATGATCAAACCAACTCTATAATTTTTATTGTATTATTTGATTTTATATCCAGTTATAACAGGATGCTGCATACTTAAACTCAAATAGACAATAAAATCTCACTTAGTTGTTTATGGTTACTTCAATAACATAGCCAGTTCTTACTGTAAAATTTGATAGCAACAGATATATGTTAATAATAAGGACATTGTGAATTATATATCACAATTATGTTAGCATTATAAATGAGTGGATGGACTATGATGGCAAAAATAGGTATGATATAACGCTACCTTCTTGAAAAGCCTTTGGTGCCATCAGGACCTCTCGGTGTTCTTATTACGAGAACCCCTGGAGGGGGAGGTGAAGGGAACACACCAGCATTTGTTGTTCCGGGTGGCAGCCGTGCCAACACCCTTCGTTCCTTGCCTTTGGTATTATTTTCAATATGACAATTCTTGGTTTTACAACTATTATCATTAAGGTTGTTTGCTTGCAATTTATCTTGTAGCCGTGTGAGGCTGAAATGAAACAATGTTATGATAAAAATAAATGTATAAAGTTGTTTAACCAGTTTTCATATAAATAGATATTGATATTTAAGGTTCTGCAGAGTAAACATGTATAAACTTTATATACGAATAATTACTAGAAAAACACGAATTGAAGGAAATCTAAGCATGGTATTTTAAATTGTCATTTAGGTTTTTATAGGTAGTATTTGTAAGAATCAATGAACTTTTGAAAAGTATGTAATTAAGCAGATACTAGGTACACGTACTTATCATCAATAACATCTTCGGGACTCCTCGCTTCACCGAGTATTCTTAGCCGGGCTTCCTCGTATTCCTTTTGTCTTTGTTCTAATGTTTTAACTGGCCGCGACCGATTTTCTCCGTTTAGCTGTCCGTTCGCTAAAGATGAAGGACGCTTTAAAATACGAATAGCTGGCTCAGGCATCACGCACTGTGATCCTATGCACGCGTTATCCTCTACTATTACGTTAGTAACCTTGCAACTCTTCAACGCTGTCACTGGCGGGACACTGGACATCAGCTTGATCTTCTGGTCCAACTGCAACAAAGATGACTTATGCGTTGTTTGATGACCTCAACACAAAAGGACAGCGAGAATTTGGAGTCGGTTTTCATTGAAATACTTACGCCAATTTCGTCCATATCCTCCCAACTTTCACATACGTCAACTTCATCTTGTGCCGCCATATTGCTTTTTGACTGACTGATTAAAAAAGTTGCTACTGTTTTTAAAAGAGCAACATTTTTGCTGCAATGATCATTTAAGAAAATGTTAGCAATAGAGATGTTAAATAAATTGCATCAGCAATCGTCTTCATTTCTATTTGAAAAGATAAATATATATACATATATATTTCTATTTATCATGAATATTGTAAGATGATAAATGATTCTTATGTAGGTCATATGATAACCATGTTTATAAATAATAAACAAATGGATGAGTTTGTTTCTATTTTACGTAAACATTGATACCAGAATTTAACACGATAGTTTTAAAATTAGAAATAACAATCTTCAAAAAATCAATCTTTCTGTGCTTTCTGCTGTTTAAATGGGTAAATACTACATAGTACACGGATAAAGGCCATATTATAAAATAGAAAAAAAATACTACATAGCTTCAAAGTTGTCACTTGAGTCTTGACATTGACGGAATATACAATGCTGTTATGCACGTTTTGGTACGGATAAAAGCCGAAGTTAATAAATTTTAAATGTTGTTCTAAATAATAACTTTTAATGTATAAGTATACTTTACGTGTCAAAAACCGAAAGCAATAATAAACGTAGGTATACTTCCATAATAGGCTTTAAGGAAGATTTGATAATATTATTGGTGATAGGTTAAGTTTTGTATGTGTATTTTTTTATTTATCTCCCGATATATAATTACAGATATTAACAATGGACTTCGATTCAAGATTCACATCTGCCTTAACAGGCCTGACATCGGTGGATCCTGATTCTGTACAATTTCTGATGTTTACGGATGACGACATTAAAAAACTTAGTGTTGCCAAAATAACTAATACTATATCATTTGACGCTATGGGTAATCCCAACAAAGGAGGATTATATGACCCAGCTCTTGGACCTCTCAGGGAGAGAAATGATTTCTGTGCCACTTGCTCTAATTCCTTATTACACTGTCCGGGACATTTTGGACATATAGAATTACCTCTCACTGTGGTAAATCCAGTATTCATCAAAAATATATATACAATATTTCGTATATCATGTCTTACTTGTTTTAAAATACAAATGGACGAAAAAATGAAGTTTATTCTCAAATTACAACTGGAATTGATTGACGCCGGTCATGTTACTGCCGCACTTGACCTGGAAAATTATGTAGGAGATATAAAAGAATATAGAAATGAATCATCACCTGAAAAGCCAAATAAAGTAATAAGAAAATACCAAAAGCTGCTTAAACACAAAGATCCGGTGTTTGAAACATTTCAAAATAAGAATACTGACAAACTCAGAACAAAAATCATAAATCATTATTTTAAAGCATTGAGTGTTTCAAAACTATGTATGTATTGTAAGGGTAAATTAATTAAAGTGACAACGTCCGATGGAAAAATAATGTATAACATCAGTGCTGATAAAGGTGCTAAAGGTGTTAAAATATTAATGCCGGATGATCTGAAAAGATATTGCAAGGCTATAGAGCAGAATGATTCCGATATCTTAGTACACTGTGTGCCTATATTGAAATATGTTAACATTAAACCAGTCACTGATATCTTTTTTATGCAAGTTGTTCCTGTACTGCCACCAATTGTCAGGCCTTGTAATGTATTGCATGGAGAATTGATGGAACATCCACAAACCAATGTGTATAAAGGCATCCTACAATCTGCATATAGTGCGAGAGCTGTTCTACAGGTACTTATGACTCCTCAACATCAGAAAGCTATAGACGGCTTAGAACAGCAGCCAAGGCAAGCCTATGAAAGTGTTATGGGTGAAACCCCAGCGGAAAAGCTACACACTGTGTGGCAGGACCTTCAAAAACATATCAACTATCTATTAACCTGTGAAGGACAAGGTACTACTAGCCAAGGATTAAAACATATACTTGAAAAGAAAACCGGAGTTATAAGAATGCACATGATGGGAAAAAGAGTGAACTTTGCCGCTAGGTCTGTGATCACACCTGATCCCAATGTAGATATTGATGAAATAGGCATCCCTGATGCATTTGCCACTAAACTGACATATCCAGTTCCAGTCACAGAATGGAATGTGGATGAATTAAGGAAAATGGTAATTAATGGTCCGAATGTCCATCCCGGAGCTGAAAAGTTAGAAGTCAAAAATGGAAGAATAATTAGAATACCACCAGATTCAATAGAGAAAAGAAAAAGTCTTGCCAAGAAACTGTTAACACCAGATGAATATAAATCATCCGGATTGAAAATTGTTCATAGACATTTAGTGAATGGGGATGTTTTAATACTCAATCGGCAACCATCACTCCACAAGCCGAGTATGATGGCCCATAGAGCGAGGATACTCAAAGGAGAAAAAACTCTAAGGCTTCACTATGCCAACTGTAAATCATACAATGCTGACTTTGATGGCGATGAGATGAACGCGCATTTTCCGCAAAATGAAATTGCGAGAAGCGAAGCATACAATATCATGTCTGTGAGAAAACAATACCTTGTTCCCAAAGACGGAACTCCTTTAAGTGGTTTGATTCAGGATCATGTTATAGCTGGAGTGAGGATGTCACTTAGAGGCACGTTTTTCAATAAAGCTGATTATCAACAGCTTGTATTTCAAGCGCTTTCAAGTCATAAAGGGGAAATAAAATTGCTACCACCAACAATTTTAAAACCCGCTCTTCTGTGGTCTGGGAAACAAGTTATGTCAACAATAATTATTAACACTATACCTAAAGGTAAACCTTACCTATCATTAGAAGGGAAAGCCAAAATAAGTGCTAAAGCATGGCAAAAAGAAGCTCCTCGGCCTTGGAAGGCTGGTGGTACTCCTTTCACTAATCCAAACACCATGACGGAAGCTGAAGTCATTATTAGAAAAGGTGAACTTGTAAGTGGTGTATTGGATAAGACTCATTATGGGGCCACGCCTTATGGTTTAGTTCATTGTATGTACGAACTATATGGGGGAGACAGTTCAAGTGCTCTCCTTAGTTCCTTTTCTAAAGTCTTTACTTTTTATCTTCAATGGATAGGTTTTACACTAGGCGTAAAAGATATTTTGGTGGTTGATGAAGCTAACAAAAAACGTGACGAAATTATAAGTTTGGTGCGACAAGCCGGCAGAGTAGCAGCTGTGAAAGCAACGGAAGTTCCGGCGGACGTAGAGGAACAAAAATTGAAAGAAGTAATATCTGAAATGTTAAGTAAAGATCCTAAATTCCGCGCAAGTCTCGACAGGCAGTATAAAAATATGTTAGATTCGTATACAAATAACATAAATACCGTTTGTTTATCTGAAGGTTTACTGGAAAAGTTCCCATCAAATAATTTACAACTAATGGTGCAATCGGGAGCAAAAGGCTCAACTGTGAATACTATGCAAATTTCATGTTTACTTGGACAGATAGAATTAGAAGGCAAAAGGCCACCCTTAATGATATCTGGTAGATCACTGCCAAGCTTTCCTCCTTATGATATCTCTCCTAGAGCGGGTGGTTTCATCGACGGTCGTTTCATGACTGGAATACAACCACAAGAATTTTTCTTCCATTGTATGGCCGGTAGAGAAGGTCTTATTGATACTGCTGTTAAAACAAGTCGTTCCGGTTACTTGCAAAGATGTTTGATTAAGCATTTGGAAGGTTTAAGTGTCGCTTACGACCACACTGTCAGAGACGCAGACAGTAGCATCATACAGTTCGCTTATGGTGAAGACGGCCTTGATATTCTTAAATGCCAGTTCTTAAAAGACGGACAATTCAAGTTCCTGGACGAAAATTCTAGTGCTGTAATTGGAAAGTCCGTGATCAAAAAACTAAGAGATGAAACCGATACAAAGATTATAGCTAAAGCACAAAAGTCATTGAAAAAGTGGAAAAAGAAAAACGGAAGTCCGTTTGAAAAGATACGAACAAGCGGTTTTTCGAAATTTTCTTCGTTAGTTAGAAAGGACATAGTTCTTGATGACTTACCTACTGATCAAACTAGAGATCCTTATTATTGGGAATTAGAAAGAATGTGGCGGGAATTGGACGAGGACGAAAGACAACAATACTACAGAAAACCTTGTCCCGATCCAATCCCCAGCAAACTATCACCTGAATACAAATTTGGCACGATAAATGAACAGTTGGACGGTATTATTCAAAACTATTTGAAGAATCGAACGGAATCTAGTTACAATGAGTACACAGAAAAGGATAAATTTTTAGAAGTTATCAATGCTAAATATTTGGAATCTATGGCCGCTCCCGGAGAACCAGTTGGCTTGTTAGCGGCCCAATCAATTGGCGAGCCCTCCACGCAAATGACATTGAACACATTCCATTTCGCTGGTAGAGGAGACATGAACGTAACATTGGGTATACCGCGACTGAGAGAAATTTTAATGACAGCATCAGCTCAATTAAAAACTCCAAACATGGACATACCCTTCTTACCCAATATAGCAGACATAAACAAAAAAGCTGAGAAGCTGAGACAAAAAATGAACAGAGTTACGGTATCAGACGTTCTGGAAAAGATTGAAGTTCAGTGCGAAATTGTCACTAAGCCCGATCGGCAGATGAAGACGACGATGCGTTTCGTTTTTCTACCGTTCTCGCAGTATAAAACGCAATACGCCGTGAAGCCACCGCAAATAATAAAACACATGCAGAATAAATTCTTTAACGAGATGTTTGTGGTTATCCGAAAACAGGCTAAGAGCACTTGTGGTGTTTTGTGGGCTGCGGAGAAGGAAAAGAAACGTCGTGTCGCTGATGATGATGAGGACGAAGACAACTCCCCTGACCTTGAGGAACGTCACGGACGAGACGTGGACAGTTCGGATGATGAGGGGCCTCACGACGACGAAGATAATACAGACGTAAGTATTAGGTAGTATAAATATTTAGGACATAGCAGTGTTTTTCAAGGCATGGCTCGCGATGATCTAAGATGTCGCGAAGTCGGCAAAATTTAAGACATTAAGTATTTAGTGGTGACTAAACTGATTTAATAATATTTATGAACAACAAAAAATAATAATGTAACTTATCAAAAACAAAGCGTATCTTAAAAACTATTTCATGATAAAGGGGTTTAAAACGAAAAAAACTATTATATAGGATTTATTGTGAATAGCGTTTGTATGATGAGTATACAATAATTAATTTGATTTTAGGTAAAAATTCGTAAAAAACGATCCGAAGAACAGGAATATGAAGATCCCGAGTCAGAAGAGGAAGAGAAATCCGATGACGATTTGGAAATAGATGAAAATAATACAAAAGAACAAGATGATGACCTTGAAATGGTTGAAGAGGTGAACGCTGAAGACGCAAAAACCATGGAAAAAGTAGTTGGAAAATTAAACAACGCGTCTAACTATACCTTCGACACCAAGACCCACAGGTGGTGTGAATTAACCGTGTTCTTCCCGATAGCATTCCTGCGGGTAGACCTGTCCCAAGCGTTGCGGGACGCAGCCAAGAATTCGGTCATATACGAAATAAAGAACATCAAACGGGCCATCACTAACAAGGAAAAAGACGTCCTATATCTTAAAACTGAAGGCATCAATATAGTGCAAATGTCCAAATACAGCCACCTCTTAGATTTGAATAAATTATACACGAACGACATTCACGCCATCGCCAACACGTACGGCATCGAAGCGGCGAACAAAGTCATCATCAAAGAAATCCAGAACGTGTTTAACGTGTACGGCATCACAGTGGACCCGCGGCACCTGACGCTGGTGGCGGACTACATGACCTACAACGGAATATTCGAGCCCATGAGCAGGAAGGGGATGGAGGCGTCAACTTCTCCTTTACAGCAGATGTCTTTCGAATCGTCTTTGATATTCCTGAAGGAGGCTGTTCTGAACTCTAAGAAAGATTTCATCAGGTCGGCGTCCAGCTGTCTCATGCTCGGCCAGCCGTGCCGAGCCGGCACAGGTTCCTTCAGTTTGCAGCATTTCAGTAAAGTTGTCAGCTAATATGTTATTAAAATATATCTTTATACGTTTGTTTTTTTGCGGGTTTTTTTTAGTTTTTTATTATAAACAAATAAGTTCAAGAGTTAATTTGATTTAACCAACGGATTTCTGACACAAACCTTCAACTTGTTTTTTATTTTATACATTCTCTAGTCTCTATCGTTCCTTCATTCAATTCCCTTTAAAATCTGATCTGCTTTCATCATCATCAGCATTTCAGAGCCCACTGCTGAGCAAGGCCTCTTCTCACATGGAGAAGGTTTGAGCATTACTCACCATGCTTGCTCAAGACTTGTTGGCGATTTCAAACTTATAATTTGATAAGTTCAGTTTACCTCACAATGTTTTCCTTCACCGTCTGTCAGTGGTGTCTAAATACTCTTAGAAAG
>DVQP01000605.1:0-20934 GCA_018231745.1 Danaus eresimus
GGAAAGTAACCGAAACGTCGGGATTATGTAGTTTTAAAGTAATAAAAGATCGCGTGGTAAATCTGAAAATATATTAGTTTTATTTAAATGACTCTCGAAAATCTTAGATGTCATTAAAGTAAGTAACTTTAGTTTCTTAACAGCCGTTCTTATATCACCAGCTTCGTGATAGCTACGCGGCCTATTTCCATATATATCTATCTATTTATCTATAGATATAGACGAGATTGTAATCACGTTATAATGCTACCAATATCATACGACAAAGACGTCAATGTTGAATTATAAGCTAACATTTCCGTAGCGACAATTGACGCATATAAAATGTATAAAGAAATGATAATATCAATATATATATATATACATATATTATAAGACATTTTGTTTTATAGTTTAATTCCCTTAACACTTGACTGTGTATGACGTTTGAATCAGAAATAGAAATAGTATAGTATTTTAATGTTAAACACGTCTATAGAGATTTGACGTAAGTAGAATACACTATATATATAATAGATACAAATAAAATGTGTTTAATATAATACATATAAAAATATACTGTCAAATAATCGTTAGATCTATGTATAACTATATAAAGATCTATGTTAGAACCTAATTCAGTTTGTTAATATTGTTAATAGAGTGCTATCATAATTTCGCTCAGCAAAGATGTCTTATTAAGGAGCATTTACGTGTATTCCTTTGAGACTCGGCCTTGCTCGACTAACATCGGATGCGAGTCTGATATAACCTTAAAGGGCACGTGCTTGGAATCTTAAACACCGAATATATTAAACATAAAATGACTTATAAAACATGAAACAATAACATCATCGTTCTACATAAAAATATATAATCGGTTATCATCGTCATTTAAATGTTTTAATTTTATATTAAATTTCTTTTATTAACATCCACCTCGTAATAAGAAGTCATAAATGGTGTAATTTTTTTAACCTTTTTTTAAATAATTTTGTACACAAAAATAAGAAATGGAATATTGAAATAGGTTAAGTTTTTAACAAAATATACATAAAAAAAATTACAGACAATCAACAGATTACAAAATGACTTAACTATTTTTGTCTATGACAGAATTCTTTGAATTCATTTTTTAGCTCAAAATTATTACGTTATAAACGTTATTCGCTGGTATTTCAAAATAAAAAAGAAACATATTTTTTTTTAAATAAAAATCTGTCAAATACAATACGAAACGTAATATGGGAGCCCGTTAATTTAACGCGGGAATTATTAAAAGCCTTTCATGGGATGTTTCCTGTAAAAAAAATTAATATATAAACGGCGCAGCGACGCGACGTTTACGTCATACATTCTCGCCGCAACAAATATGTGTGAGCGTTTCAATTTTCCTTAGCGAGTTATTAAATTTTGGCGGCACTGAATGCGTAAGCATATTCTCCATTTACGAGATATGTCCTAATTTATGTTTCGGTCTATTAAAGTTAACATTCACTTATAATTAATTAGATTCGACATTGAATTTGCGTCACGGACGCGTCTCTAGTGTTTTATGGCAGGCGACTTGCTGGCAAGTAACAAAGCAGGATGACGCGACTCGCCGGCACCGATCCTAAGTGCATCAAGTTCATGGTGAAACATGGCTGCCGGCGGCCACTTTCCACGTTTATATTAAAAACCCTCGCACATTTTTAACTCTATTGCGTCAATGGTGATTCGGGCACGCGATATTTGCGTCCGAGCGTCTATAAATAGCGACGCCTGGCGAAAACTTGACCAGTCATCAGTTTTATTTTGGTTTATTTTAGAATCAAGTAAATAAAATAGTATCAAACTACTCCAGGTCGACGCGTGTTTATCTGAACGCGACTTTCCGTTCTCTCTATTTCCGGATCATCTACGATAGTGAAGCGATTATTTATAATCGTATTCGTCACGCTATCCGGACAAAATTTATCATAGATCTAAGTAAAGAGACATCGTAACGATAGAAATATACTAAACTAAATTTATTTTCGATGGATTTATTTACTGACCGTGCCTGCGTTAGTTGTTGTGATATATGTAAATGATTCTTAAATTATTTATAACTATAAACAAACCATCAGTTTCTCAGCTACTAATGTAAAACTTGAGCATACAACAAGCTTTTAAGCAGAATGACACCAATAGAAGTCTCTTTACGGGATAGTTTTATAATTTTAACCCACAATCACCACAACTCGTCTTCTAAGTGTTGTTATACTCGTGATAAATAAATTGATATATTTTTTATGTCAATTGGTTCTGAGGTTAACAGTAAGATAAATAATAATATGGTATTATTTATTTCTTTTAATACGTATTAGAAACTTGAACGTTTGACAAATATTTGACATAACCGACACGTACTTAATATAATATTGTGAATCAACATTACAAATAACGTTAAGGAATTTTGGAAGGTGGTTTTTATTTACAACATATACACAAGTATATGGAAATAAATATACATAATTTATTGATTTGGTTCAAATATATATTATAAAAATTTATAAAAAAAAATACTAGGAAAAAGAATCTGTTATCAGTGTTAGAAATAAATATATAAATATATTATGTTATTGTTTACGATTAAGTCAAAATCTCGACAGATTTCGTTATTGAATTGAATATGTAAGAAGGTACTAACTCTGTTTACTTTGTTACTCTTTCAAGGCTATTCCAAAGGAAACCGCATATTCAATGAGTTCGACTACAGAAAAATTCGTTTCCACGTCAGTAATATTTTTATTATAAACTGAATCTATCTTATAGATTAAGTACACTTTAAATTTTAACAGACTTAGGATCCTAATGTCGTATCTTTCTAACTTTTATTCACACGTATATCACCATAAAATCGAGACTATTCATGTTACCCCATAGCGTAGTTTCCGTCATACGGGGTACACGACCTTTGACCTTTCGAACGGGGGTGGAACAGCTACATTGAGTACATCGTCGAATTGAGTCACCCAACTCGGCTACTAAATATGACATTCTAATATAATATCCGCTTATTGAAATGACGCTAATAAACGAAGCTTTTAAATTTGGCATTGCATTTACGTCACGACGAAAAGAGATTTATGAATGCAATATAATTTAACAATAAACACGTCATTGGAGATAAAATAATGATAACTTTGTTTTATTTATTATTGTACTTAATACTTTGTTCACAACTTCACAGTGAACTTAACATTTTATTTATTGATATTTGAAAACTAATATTGTATAGAAAAGCATAGCCTTAGATTTTTCAAATCAATGCCTCACTTTAATTATATTAGTGTTTTTTTTTAGTCTACTTCGATTTAAGGACTATATCCTAAACAAGAACGTCAAGTTATTGCTATATATATGTAAGATATACATAGAAACATTATAAAAAAACAGACATTAATTGTAAAGCGAAAAGCATTGCAGCAGATCACGATAAAACATAAGATAGAATGCTTTGTACAAAGCCAACAAGCATATTATAATTTATTTAAAAATAATTGTGTCTGAATTCTGTATTGGCAATTTCTATAAAAAAAATTATAAAGTAAGTATATTGCGAGTAACTAGAATGACGAATATTTTTGTCACAGAATGCGAGTCCCTCATTCGGAAGATGCTCGTCTTAGAACCTATGAAGCGGTACACGATAGAGCAGATCAAGAAACACAGATGGATGTCGACGGAGCCGTACACGGCGCCCTCAGTGGCCTCCGACCCCATGAGAAGCCCCGCCCACGTGGCACACCACAGCCAGGAACCGAACGAGCAAGTCCTGCGACTGATGCAGAGCTTGGGCATCGATCCTGTTAAAACCAAAGAGGTACATACATTACAACGATCGCCCAATAGAATATTCGCCCTCACAATAATATGCAAGTCCAAATTCCCGTTATTGGTATAACTCCAGTAATACCTGGGGTTCACAAGAGTTTCTTTCACCAGAGCCTTCGCTCGAACAGTTACGATCACCACGCGGCGATCTACCTCCTACTGTTGGAGAGGCTGAGGGCGAGGGCGGGAGATAGGAGGAGGAGACCGTCCTCCGTCGAAGCCAGAGAGGACTCCAGGAGGGAACACCATAGGTACTGTTACTGTACAATTTTAATATGTAACAAACAACAAAAAAATATATAATAAAATAACGATGAAATAGGTGCCTGCAATAATTTTAATGCCCCTTACATAGTTTGTTTTATTTCGTATAATAAAGTATGTTTTCGTTGTTTTTGTATAAATATTTAATTAACTATAAAATTCAAAAGTATGCAGACGAAAACACTTTGTTTGATTTGACATATAGCTCAATTCCAAAAGTACTTTGTTTTTTAATTTAGTACGTGTATTTAATTTGCGAGCTCCTTGTACATAAAAAATACATCTTTTTGTATTATTTTTGAATAATTCAATACTTTATTTTCAATTTATATAGACATCAGTATTTACCTTATTAATTTCATAAAATAATTAATTTCCAAAAAGAAAAAACAGTGCAAGTATTTATATTTTAAATTCTTCATAGATTGTATTATGAAATTCCAGGTTATTACACGGCGAACAGTCCCGCGAGTTCCGCGCCCCCACAGATTCGTCTGCCGAGACCCAGCGGTTGCTGTCTCTGGCTGCTGTCAATATGACGGAACAACGTCTACGAACAGATCCGGACACGCACAGAAGCTTCCTTGTAGCAAACCTGGACGTGAAGAACCCGGACACAGAACCAAATAGACTCTCAATGAGGAACATCGAGGTGGCGCAATCGAGTCAGAGACTGGGAAAATTGAATGAACCAGCACATAGGCTGCTGGCATCGACGTACGAGCAGCAGCAGAGTATATTGAAACAGTCGAGCGAAGATTGTAGGCGATTGTTGCAGCAATCGACCACCGTTGGACCAGAACCTAGTAAGACTAATGATGGGAGGCTTTTGACGTCATCTAGTTTCGATTCCAAGTGCGCTATAGACGGTGGTAGGAATACTGCGATGGCCGACCATAATGTTATAGCAAATTTTCTTCAAAATTCAGCTTCTGCGACCAATTTCAGTGTGGAGTCCATGAAAATACCGAATTCAACGACATTCACCATGTGCTCGGAAGCCGCGAAACTTATGAACACATTGCAACAGTCGCCATTACCTCTCAAAGGTACGGTAAATTTGAGCAGCAGTCCGATACCAACCCAATTTGCTGAGTCGAAGCTAAGCTGTGTTTTAGAACAACAAAAGCCACTCGAGTCCACTAGATTGGTCTCACAGGCCCAACAACAGGATTTAAACAGATTGCAGACAAGCACTCCCCCATTCAAGGAATACATGAATGCTCATCCGAGTTTTTCCTACCTCCAAAGTGCAGTTGTACCTTCGGATGCCAGTTTCTCCATATCTTCAGCATCGAATGATTTATTTCCCAACAGCCTCTACAGGCCGGACAGCAAATTTTCTTTAAACCGCTACACAACCGGACAAACATACAACCAAGTACTTCCCACGAACAACGAGCCAACAAAATTTCAGCAACAGTATTCTTCCTCGACTGATGAAGGTTGTGAGACAGATATGGAAGACGTTCCCGCTATACAAAACAGTGTACAGAATAGACTGAGCTCGTACGCAAGTTCTAGTTCTAGCAGTGGTGTTGTGACTTTTTTTAACAACAAGAGTCTCAGCCAAAACCTCAGCTGTGATTCATCTCAGAGTAATTTCTCTACATTCGAAAGTATTGATTACCAGTTGTCAGACTGCTCGAGTGAATTGGCCAGTAGTCTGCCGAGCTGCACTTCCAACGACGATAAGACGGCGTATGAAAACAGTTCGTTAGTAAATACAAGCCCGATGCATCCATGCGTCTACATTTCCTCGTACAACAATAAAAATAACGGTACAGGATTTATTGCCCGTCATAATCCAATCAACTATCAGTCTGCTAATAAAAATTGTACCCGAGATATAACACGAAGTCCCGTTGATTTTCGCGAAGGTAGACGAGCCAGTGACGGTTTAGTGGCACAACAAGTACAATCGAGTGATGCACAGAAGACGACATTAGCATTCAACAGTCAGAGATTGAACGAAAGTTGTAAAGCAAAAGGAGTGTTGGAATTGCATCTCGTGCAAAAAGAAGCACAGAAATTGAAAACTCAATACCAATCGTCTCTGCCAGCCGAAGAGATGACTCAAAGGCAAATCCAGCACAATCAGTTCGCGGCTACATTTACACCGCACTTCTTGGATACTAAAAATCCCACTCCCAAGCGCATAAGTCTACCGGAGTCCTTCAACTATTCGAGTACGTCTCCACCAATGCCGGCTAGTCCTAAAATGTCACTTCAAGATTCCGATTTAACACATAACTCTCTATCCCAAGTAAGTAAGCCTCCACTGCAGCAGCAGTTAATGCAGCACAGACTCTTTCAGCAGAAGCGACAGCTGCAAAAACAAATGACCCCTACCAACGTACACGAGATGGGACTCCACAGTCTCCAAGTCGGTCTCAGCCGTAGACAAATGCTGCGACAACAAAGCTACAAAATCGCTCAACAGCAACAAATATTACCACCACTACCGCTAACAGAAACCGAAAACCGCGATCTGCTGGCTTTCCAAGCGATAGTCGAAGATCCGAACAGAATCAAGGACGATCAGGACGAGAAGTTCTCATACCAGGGCTCGATGGATATAACTATACATAAGGACAGGCTTGGCAATGAGAACTGGTCGAACTTACCGTCCAGTTTACAGAGTGCTTGTCAGATTTCGGATATGGGAAGGAAGGAGACTCCATCCGAAGGAGGGGAAGGGATATGGGGGGGTCACAGTCAGTGGTCGACCACACTATTCCAGCCGCAGGCTTGTTTCCAGGTATTCCAACAGATCAACTAGTAGATCTCCACTGTATTGAGTAGACGGTAGATTCGCACGTGGCATAGAATTAGAACATACCAGAAGTTCCCAAACTATGTCCGACTTATGTCTGTCAGCTAGATGGGATTTAGGTTAACGTGAATATTCATATTCCGTAAGCATGGACTATAGAATGCATGACAATAAATAGTGCTTTAAAATTAATTTGTATCACCTTTATATTAACGACACAAATGTTACAGCAGTATATAATCACACAATGATATTGTGAACATTTATATTTCTATATATAAACTTTGATTATGAATTGTATTCGTTATACATATGTATTCCATAACCATCATATTTTAATTCATTCCTTGTATTCAGTACTGATGGCTAAAAATCTTATTTAATCAATTCCAGCAACATTAACTTGCCAAATATTGTATTATATTAAATCTATGATAAATTGCATTTTAAATGTACTTCAAATATCACTCTTATAATGTTCCTACATAATATAAACCCAATACATTATTAAATTTAGTTATAAGTGACTATTTATTAATATGTATAAGTCTAGCTCCAAAAATAGTTTCGTTTGTGAGTTTGTATACAGGTTTTTATTATTATTTTGCTAAATATAATGTAATTCTTTGTAAGATGTGATAGCTTTACTTAGAAGCAAGTTTTATTTAAAATATAAGTATATGTTAAACAGAATAGTTATTGTTTTATTTGATCACCTTGTTTTTGCTTATTAGTAGTTGTCACAACTGCATGGTATCCAATAGATAATATAGAAATATTTCACCCAAAAAAAAAAAGATATTTGCCAGTATTAATAAAATTTCAGCTGTAAGTTTTTTAATTAATTTAAAAAATAAAAATAAAGTCTATTAATTTTATTTTTTAACATGCAACACAGTGTAATAGAATTTAGTATTTTAAATGTACTTACTTGTAATTTGTATATTCATTATTTTTCAGTCAACCTGGCAAGGTCACAGCCTGCCTCCAACCACAAACATGCTGCCACTCAGTGAGAGTCCTATATTGGAACTGACTGAGCAAATGGAGTCAATTTAAGCAATAAACAATGTATTTCAATAGTTATATTTCTAACCGATTAGTTTATAGGTTATTATATGGATTTTTATACATTCCGAAACAAAATGTTTGTGTCAATGACATTTTTGTCATCAAAAAATATCCGTCTCGAACAATATATATTGGATGTTATCAATTATTATCTGTGGTAATCACATGCATATTCTGGTTCAGATTACAAACTGTTGATTTTTTTTTAGTTGTTTAATGCTTGTGATTGCACTTTATTTAGTATTTTGAAAATATTTCATTAATAAAACTGCTCGTTATTTCACAAAAATACATTGTCCTTTATATTGTAATAATAGAAATAAAAAGGCAACACGACAATATCAAAATAGGTTAAATAGTTACGGCTTATTAGGTAATTTTATTGTGAGCATATAGCTAGTAATGGTAGTCACTTTGAACAGCATTTTATGGTATTACATTAATCTTTTATATAGCTAAGTATAAAATAATATCAAGGTTTTGTAGTCGTGGTTTTGTAGTTTTTTATCAATAATGGTTAACCTGAAAGGATATGAAACAGGAATCCAAATACTTATAAAAAAGTAAGTGTGGATAGCGGGTATAATTATATCACTTAAGCTTCACCAACAAAAACAACAGTGAATGATAATTTTTGTTATAATTATTTGCAAAAATTGGAATTGTGTTGTGGCTATTATTAAGCTACGAAAGCAATGAGTCCCTGTACATAAACTACCTCCTAATAAATATTTTTAGAAACAAGACTGAATTCAGTGTCAATTCAGAACAGTTATTACAAACAGCAACATCTAAAAACATTCAAGAATGAACATTTTATTAACATTCCAAAAATATATAATTGTAAATTTTTGCCACAGATGACCACAATGTCATTAATCGTCTGTAACCGTACTAAATGCCTTTTTATTGTTTTATTGCAAAATTAATTAAACATATCAAATATTTAAAATTAAATACTTTTTAAGTAACAAATTTTAAATAATTATCGCTCTAACGTAATGATATTATGAAATCGGAATTGAATGAAAATCTCCGGTGTTATAAAATATACTATGTTTAGAACGCGTTTGACATTGATTGAAACATGCACAATTAAAATTATTCTTGAATAAAGAAATATGAAATTTGTGGACAAACAATCAGTGAACGTACTTTTCATCTGACTATGATACCGATTTGCTCGTTGTGTTGAGTAAGGGATTGCCTTGTATGCGTAATTTATTTATAAATTCAACTTTTTTAAAAATAAATTAAAAGGTATGGTTTATATCTATTTGTATATCTATGTTTTGGTTGAT
Organism: Danaus eresimus; assembly: GCA_018231745.1. Classification (NCBI taxonomy): domain Eukaryota; kingdom Metazoa; phylum Arthropoda; class Insecta; order Lepidoptera; family Nymphalidae; genus Danaus; species Danaus eresimus. The sequence goes on from DVQP01000605.1 coordinate 9,253, forward strand.
ATTAATAATTACATTTGCACTCAGCACGAAAAAATTAAATAACTTCGTTCTAATTTAAGCAAAATAGTTACCACATTTCGTAATGTACCGGTATTAATTTAGAAATATTTCGAAACATAAAGTTATTTTTTGATATTTCATTTTAAATTTAAAAGAAACTGAAAAGACGCTAAATATAATAAATACGCTAATAAATCTTCAAAATTACCATTACAATGTTACACTAGATTCCAATACTTTTAATTTTTATTTGGTCTGACTTTTTATGGTCACGCAAACACGGCATAATGTAACTTAAAATGAACAAACAAATTCATGATTATTTGTTATAAATTATTATTTCAATTAAAAAGGACACAAGAACTGACTTTATGTTCAAACATTTATAATGACTTACGTCAGATAATATATTTTAATACTTCTATCTGAATTACTTAATCAATAATGTTTTAAGTAGGTCATATTTTCTTGTAATGGTTTATAGGTTATGACATCTATCATATATTATTGAAAACCCGTTTTTTAAATGTATGAAAGCTACGAATATGATAAATAATTATTCGTATTTAGCTGTAATATTCTGCCGACAAAGGTGTACCAAGCTTTATCGAAATACAACAATAAATTACATACGTAAGGAATGTTACATTTTAGTAGTTAATTATAATATAGGCGTGTAGCATAGGTGTTTTGAAGCTTTTACACTTATAAGAAAATCGTCACTATTATATTCCGTCATTATTATAAATTCATGTTAATCGCATTTAATTTTAGGAAAATAGATCAGTAGTGGTTATTCTCTGGCAAAAGTAGAAGTCGTTGACAATACCGCACTCATCTCGTTTGTATAAATTTACAATTACCTTCATTTATATTGTACTTATGTATGTAAGTAGTTTTTAGATGAGCCAGTATACAATTCTTAGCTATATGACAAGAAAATATATTTATGTTTTTTTTTAGTTCCATCCTGCTATTTCATTTAGTTTGTGACTGCCAAAAACAACTTTTTTTGTTATAACTATGTAACATTTGAAATAAAACCCTACACAAAATTAAACGTCATTTCTTCTATATCCCGTTTATCTCATCTAAAACGATTTATATATATATAAAAAAAAAGAAATATTAACTCAGCCAAAAACCGAGTATATTTATCCACGTATGACGTAACGTATATTTTTTAATAATAATAATAAACGTATAACAAGACTTAACAAAAATCTTTTTCATTTAATGTTATAAAACAGTAATATTTTTATAAGCGGCTGAAGTAACAATACTGAGATAATTCGTTATCACCCAAAACCTTATCTTTAGGGATGGAACAATTTTAAAATATCGATTTTTAAAAATGTTTTTTAGCCATAAAAAGGTAAATGTTTATTGACGTCAGTTTTTATAGGGTTTTTATATGTTTCATAAACCATATGCATTATTTAAATAATAAGAATAAATATACATATATAATTCTCAATGGTTCTTAAACTAAAATTATAAGTTTTATCTACCTAGCTACATATTGCATCTTCACCATATATTCAAATTTGAGTAATGGCTTAATTTTCCCGGTCACTTCTTTTATTTCCAGATCAAACTAGAACAAACGGCTTCGGACCCGTCACACGAGGCGTGATTAAGTATTGCAGGCATTACTTTTCTTTCTTTTTGTGCCTTAATGAATATATATTTATACTATGAATTAGAGATGGGGCACGAACATTGGACTCTAACATGATTGTCGATTCAACATTATATGCTTGGTAGTTTTGTATTGAATCTTTGTGAACGTGCGGTTTAAACACTAATCCAACCATCCATCCAGTATCAACTAGCAATGGTTGTAAATATTCAATAGATGGCGTTGCACGTTGTATATATCACTCTGGCAGACAACCAAACAATTATCGTTGTCATTTTAAAAAATTAAGCAAATAACAAATCAATTATTAATTATGGTTTTAAACCTTCCGCATCTGTAGCATTATCTCTAAATATCGATATTGTAAATATCGGTCTCGTCCCTTTTTATCTAATCGAGGTATATTTGGGAATATTTATTTTCATTCTAATACAGACAAAAAATTGTAGGAGCATTTATTGTAATATTATTTGTTGGTGTAAGATGTCAAAAATAACCGAATTGATTTCAAACTCGGAAAACTTGTCGTATTCGTACGAAGTGACTCCAGCTATAACGTACGAGGATATCAAGGACATGGATGTACTACCGCGGTTCTTCTCAGTTACATGGCACCCACAAGAACAGGATTTGGAGAGCTTTAATGTCGATTTTGCACCTTTGAAATTGGCTGTGGACCTAAAAACTTTAGGACATCATGTTTTATTACATGTTTCCTGCAGTTTCATGACGAAAAAATATATTCATGATCTTTTAAAGTTTTTAGAACAAATGGGCATTTGTAACCTATTCATAATTACAGGTGGTTAGTATTTTGATACCTTTTACGAATTTTAGTTATAATATTTGTTTTTTTTTCTGTATCTACATTTATATTCTAATTTATTTGCACTAATAAGACGGATCTAAAAACAACTATAATATAAATAACACCTTATAAATACGAGAATAAGTATATAATTAAAATTATTTTACTAAATATTTTAATTGAAGTCGTTAATTAACTTTTCAGAAAACTATGATGCAACCAAATCAGATTTTACAAGCCATGAATTAATAACCTACATAAGAAAACTCACTGGAGATTATTTTTGTATTGGAGTAGCTGGTTTTTTGGCAGATAATAAGAAGCTTCCGCACTTAAAAGAGAAAGTCGAAAGTGGTGCAAACTTTATACTTACACAGGCATTTTTTCAACCCTCAATGTTCAAAAATTTTGTCTTACAATGTCATGAAATTGGTATTAACATTCCTATCCTGCCAGGTTTATTCGTTTTTGAAACAAAAGTTCAACTAAACAAGTTCATAGGTCTATGTAGAATTAAAGTATCCGAAAATACTTTGGAAAATATAAGAAAGCACTCCGGTGTTACAACTGTAGCAAAATTAATTTTAGACTTGAATAAATTGTCGGGCACAAGACATTTTCATTTTTTCACAATCAACAAAATGGAAGTCACTTCTAAAATAACAAAATGTGTTAATGGTATGATAACGACTATGAATGTGGTTTAGAAATTTTTTGTGTTTCCATAGGATATTAAACAAAAAAAAAAATTATAATAACTTCAGAAATTGATAACTTAAGCAGATAATATTCATGTCAGCATGATAACACTTCGAAGATTTTGCAATTTTATAAATATTTTTCTATAACAGACTACAAATATATTAACTATTCAGTCTATATCAATTATTTAGTTTTAATAGTTGTTAGTGGTTGGTGATTGATGAAAGCCAGAAGTATTAATAGCATTTGATAAAATCATATGGATTATAATTTAAAAATATATAAATTATAAGTTTTTAAACTCAATAATTTGAAAATACTGTTTATCATTAATACATTTAAGTCGATATTACTGTAAAAAATAAATAAGACAGTGATTGTTGCCTGCTTTGTCATTTGAAGTAATAAAAAAAAAACAATTTTATTTTTGTTTCATTTATAGTTATTATGACATATTTTTATTAATATTGGGGAGTTTAACAAAAATATTTTATTTTTGAAATGATCCAGTAAGATCTTTCACCCCGTTTGATTTTTTTTTGCACTGGCAACAAGGATAAGAATTGATTATTAATTTGACATGAACAGTTTCTTTTCTAATGACATTCACGGCTCGCACTTGTCAGAACTTGATTTTCTAAGGTTATATTTTGCACTTATTGAAAATTAAATTACTTGTGTTATCTGAATTGAAGCCTTACATAAGAAGTTATTTTCGAAAATATTAATTTATTCCTTGTAAGTACTTGTATGATCTTTTATTCTAATATTCACAGAGAGGTGTTGAGTAAAAGGAATCCTTAATATACAATTTATAAGGATCCCAAAAAATAGTTGCATTAAGTCTGGTACTTGGTTTTAGGTGAATAACAGTTACAAAGATGTCTTTCCCTGATAAACAACAGCGAAAAGTTTGTTGGGATTCTAGAGATCGTTACTGGGCTTGTTTAGATGACCAAAATATTAAAGACAGTTCTGAAAAGCCAAAGGCATGTGCGGAATTTAGGAGAATTTTTGAAAAATCTTGTCCACCTAAATGGGTGACACATTTCGATAGAAAACGAGACTATGAAATATTTAAGGCGAAAATGCAGAAAGAAGGTTTTGAACCAATTAAAGAAAGTCAATAATTTTATTAGAAATCAATTAAATTGATTGTATATAGTTTATTTATTAAATTGTTTTAATTATAAATTGGCTTTTATTCAAGCTTTTAAGCTTTGTGTTTTAATAAAAGGCTTCCATTTCTTTCTTAATAGAAGGGGCACTGAGCTATAACTTTATAATTCTGTTTTTGTTATGGCAAGAATATAATATTTCACAAATAATATTGTAAAATCATAAAAGTAAAAGTTGTCCAAAAACACATTTTTTATATGGAAAATAATACAAATCTCTTAATAAATAAGTAATAAATTAAAGAAAATCATTTCAATCAAGAAAATAGTTGGATACTGCTGATATTGATACATAATTAATAAATAATATTTAAACTCAACATAAGAATATTGAAATCTAGTTTATTTGAATACAGTGTTGGTGTTGGCATGTAGATATACAATAAATTAGATTAAAAAAAATATATATTACCTATTGAATTAAAAACTCACTGAATCATAAACCTAAACTGAATATATTATTAGTATTTGATAGTTTACAAAAGAGAAGAGTTCTCAACCAAAGTTTAAATAGCCTGTTTTCTTTTATTTCTGTTATATTGTTCACAGAGTAAAATATAAAAATGGAAGCACTTCAAACAGTTATACAAAGGCTTAGTGTTCCAAGTTCTAAGATTAATGTGGAAATTATACAGGTAAACTAAACTTAATTGGTAAGATTGAAATTTTGTAGCTTCATATTCAATTTAAATAATAAATGAAGTCAAGGTAAAATTTAGTAAAACTATGCCATTTAAAAATAAATATATGTATATACTTACAGGAGGTACTTATAGCAACGAAGAAGGCTAGCATTCAAAATGAAAATTATGAAGAATTTAATATCATACTAAAGATGCTGTGGGACCATTTGAAAACTGGACTCGAAGAATTTGATGATCAGTTACTTTGTTCAACATGTTTTTATAATGTTCTAAACAAGTCAACTAAACAAGAGCTCTATCTTAACCAGATCTTATTAATAATGAATGACGAACTAGAAATTAAAGCGAAAAATCATGACAACATAAGTCTAGCTACAACTCTTTGTTATGGCTTCTTCCAGTCCTCATATCTTACTTATAATTTTACAAATACAGCAGTACTTGAAAATACTATGAAATTAATTTTCAAATTACTAATAAGACTTTCATATCAATATACACAGTATACATTTATAGCATTTAAGACAATGAGCTCATTTAAAAAAGTGATAGGAACACCATTAGAAATGACAATTTTCAGTAATGAAAGTAAAATTGAAATACTGCATGTAATAAACAATAATTGGGAAAATCCTATAACAGGAATAAGAAATCTTAATAGAATTTTATTCCAAACATTACTACAAGTTATCAATGATGAAATGTTGACACAAATTATTGAAGAAATTAATAAATTTTATTGGAACAAAGCAAAATATTTGATGCTGACTGAAGTGATTCTTAAGTACAGCGGTAATATTGAAGATTATGTATTGAAGAATATGTGGCTTGAGGGATTATTGAATAGTTTATACAAGCCCGGCCTGGTATCCGCTGGCGCTGATATGTATTATGCTATTTTGGGGAAGCTTAATTCAGAAAATTGTTGGATAACATTATTCCTGGAACCTGTAATTGATCTCCTTACAGGAACCTCTTTTCAAGCTATCGAGAATTTTAAGAATTACTGGTGTTTGAACACTTTCAAAAAGTTTCCTACATTAGCCAGAGACTTAGTTTACCATTTGAAACTTGCCAATGATTCAGAATTAAAGCTATACAGCATTTTATGTGTTCTGAAACAAGCCAACAAACTTGCTCTAATTGAAAGAAAGTGGACAACAGCATCTCATCACACTAATGATCAACTTGTGCTCACTAGCATAGACCACTGCAATGCATTTATAAGAATGACAGCTTTTGAAATTATATGCGTCTCTCATCAAAAATGTTTACCGACACAAATAGAATATGATCAAATTCTTAATTATTTGAGACATAACGTTAATTCTGACTGCACTGTACTAAGGTTGTGTATGATAAATAATTTGGATAGTTTTTTAACTCAATTGCACACAAATTTCTTGAATAATGTCAATGATGAAGAACTTTCCACTTTGAAATGCTTTTTTAACAGTATACAATATCTTATTATAGAATCATTAAATTTGTGTGGAAATTATCAAAGGAAAATAACTACAATTAAAATTTTATACACCATATTTAATTGCTTATCAGGCAAATCTAAGAAAAAGAATAAGAAACAAAATTGCACTACAAAACCAACACTTTTGACATTTTTAAAGCAAAACAATTGTTGGGAATTCGATAATGCTGATTTTATAGTGAAGTTAATGAGTCTACTAAAAGACCCAGCCAATGATGTTCATGAAAATGTACTTCAGTTATTATGTAATTACTATCTGAATGATTTTAATAATTCTAATTTATTCAATTGTTTAGTAGAAGAGGGCTTGACATGTGTTAAGAGTAAATTTTTCTATGAAATATGTAGTGGTCACAATATATTTAAGCTAATTGTTAATATCGTAATTGAAACAAATACATTTATAAATAAGGAAGTCAATTTCAAGACAGTCAAAGACGTATTTCAGTTTGCCTATAAAGAGATTGATTGTGGCAGTTATAGCAAAGAAAACATAGTGAAGTCAATAATTGGAGGGAAACAATTGCATGCATATTTAGGAATACTGTTTGTGATTTTCGACACATCCCTTAAAACGGACTCAAAAATTCCCATCGACTATGATGGTATTATTAAACTAGTGGACATTTTAGAAATAATGTCTAATCAGTTTGCTTGGGAAGAAGACACTCTGACAAGTTCGGATTTTTCGAAAATGAATGATATGGTACAGACTCTTATAAATAACTCTGAATATGCTGAAGAGAATAATCAAGACCAGACAAAGATTTCAGGTTTTCACCAGATAGTTCTGAATTGTCTATGGCTAAATGTTAAGGTATATTCCACAATAAATTTGAGTGTAGATGATTGAAATGAAAAACTATATTGATATTGTTTCAGGCAGCTTGTGATTTAGCATCTTTGCTCATACTGTATTGCAAAGAATATGTAGAAGTTTGTGAAAAATGTTTGCACATAATTATGCACGTTCTAGAAACATCAAGACATAAAGGTGCCATAGAAGCGGCTGGGGCTGCCTTAGGTTAATATTAATGGAATGTATTATTAATATATATGTATATATATAAATGAGTATTCATGATAATAAATTTCTTTACAGGTCAAGGAATCAATTACTTAACATCAACAAAGCTGAGCCCTGAGGTTTCACAATTACCATTTATTTTATTAAAGAAAAAGTTAAATGAGCTATTATATGAAACAACAAAAATGTCCTCTGTAACAAGAAGGGGTGCCGGCTTGTCAATAATGGTGCATAGAATAGTCAGTAATGATAGGAAAAAAGGAAAAGTAAGTTTAACGAAATTAATTTTTATTTTAATTAAATATAATTTTTTTAATACATATTTTTATATCTCGTAGCCCCTGTTTCATTATTTTATGGTCGAATTATTAACAACATGCAAAACTTTGGATAAAAATTGTGAGGTCGAGGAAAGTGACAAAGATCTGCCTAAAGCCATTTACATACATTTCCTGACAAGAATTGTGACTGATAGTAGTTTGGCTTCAGATATTATGTATTATTCTGCTGATCTAGCTGAATTAGCTTTTGATAATCTTACCAACTCTAACTGGCAGATCAGGTACAGCGGTATATCTAATAATCTTTTTCATTTATAATGTTTTTAACTATCAAATCTTTATTGAAATTATATATTTATAGGAATGCAGCTCTTCAGTTATATGGTGCACTAATTCCAAAATTAATAGGTCAAAAAAAAGCTTCTGGGACTGATGAAGAAACCATTGCTACTGTCGCATGTGATGAATTCCTAACTCATTCTCCAAAGCTCTGGAAGTATATTGTTAAAGAAATTAATAACAATCAATCTAATGACATCATTCAGACACATTCGAATTTAGTACCAACATTAAATGTGCTAGCCAATATTGCAAGGCGATACAATTTCTCATGTGATCTTAAAGGACAAAGCAATTTAGAATTAGATTTGTTAAAGAATCTTACATTACTACTGGGAAGTCCTATTTATACAGTAAGGAGACTTGCAGCAAAAAGTATTACAAACCTTTTCTGTTTTGATATTGTCTATGATTTCATAAAAAGTAATAATAATGATGCAGAAAATCATATTCATGGTTGTATAATGTTACTGTCAGAGTTATACAAAATATACTCAATTGAGGAAACATTAAGAACTCAGCTTCATGAACTTGTAAATCATTTGAATAACATATTATTACAAGGGAAATATTCATTTATATGCAAATGGGGAATTGAAATGTTATTAGAAACAGAAAGTACTGAACATATCACAGTAGAACTGGTGCAAGAAATATTTTTACATACAAATGCTAATAGATATAAACCAGGGGTTGCTCTTTGGGAAAAGATTAAAGTTCAAAAATATTTGCAAAATGCACCATTGAATGTTATCCCTCATATTTTAAAAATAATCCTTGCATGTAATGAATGTGAAAATTATTTAGACACACTTATAGATAGATTGGAAACCAGTGATGGCATTTGTAAGGTAACATTAGAAGAAATTGCTTATACCCTTCTGAGTTCTGACTTAAAACTGCAAAGTACGAATTTGTGGAAACTACTTTATTTAATATCACTTAAAACAGATTTAAACTGTGATATGTCACAGATTATGTCTTTTAACACACATTTAATTAAAATTTCCTTCCAAATGAGATACATGATACCATTTGCTACAAGATTATGTGTGACTCGAGGAGATAATTATATATCTGTTTTATCAAACATTATACAGTCTTTGTGCAATCCTGAAATCAATGATACAGATTTGCGGTATATAGCGGCTTTATCAAACAATGAATTATCACATAAATTCAAAAGCCACAGTGAGAATGTTAAAATTAATGCAATAATATCAGCAGTCATCCTTTTACAAGATGAAGACGAAGATGTCCGGAATATCAGTGTTGCATTTTATAAAAATATTGTCAATGATAAAGAACCTAAACAACCGTTTGTATGTCTAAATGCAATATTGGATGGTGGGTTTTTATCAACAATGTTAAATCAACCTAAAATAAGCATTCCAAAAATATCCACAGTTTTATTAAGTGTTATTGATAGCATGAGTCAAACCAAAGGTGACGAGTACAATCCATTCTCAAGTGATTCAAAAAATGTTTATTTTGAAGTGAATGTTTTGAGACAAATTTTATTTAAATTAAAAAATATGTAGAGTAACATTTTATTTTATAAGTCTGTGCTAAATATAATTGAAATAAAATAATATAAATTACTTATCAGTTAAAGATCTTTTTTGTCATTCATCATAGAAATATTTTTGTGGTGGGTTTGTATTGTCAAGTTGTATGGATACAATGTGACGTCCTGGCACCATGACTAGACCAAGTACTCGAGGCTCCTCTGTTTCACCATCAGAGCTTTTTAAATATTCTGAACAGGCTCCTGAAATTTGGCAGATAAGAGATTTTCTTATATTTTTCCTTGTTTGAAAAATTTGTTTCATATAGTTGAGATTTTAATAAACATTTCTCACCTAATATTACATTCGCATCCCTGTCCGTGCAAAGAAACACTCCTATTAATACTCTGCCATCAGTCATTTCAATCCTAAAATTCATATTTAACCATTTTCTTAACTTCGCTTTACCTTCTAGCTCCTCAATAACCTACAATATTATTAAAACATTATAGGAATTAAAATGTATAATTATTTTTCATTTTTAACGATATAATCTTACCTTGGGGTCCCCCACTGGTGTTAAAGTTGTTGAAGACATTTTTAATGAGGCACAGTATGAGAAACACTTAAATTCAATATAAGAGTTCTTAATTTTTTGTACTTATTGCAACTAATTTAAGTCATTAAATTATAGCCCTCATCTGTAATACAATTTACAATAACACAGTAAACATTGTTGTATTAGAAACTGCTGATTTAGACAAGTGAAAATGTGGTACTTTTGACGTCTGACAGAGATCGAAAGAAAAATTTCTTGCAAAGAAAAATTTGTACAAAACATCTTTTAATATTAAAACATAACCAGAAAAATATAAAAAACTATTATTAAGAAATACTTTTATAACTTAGAAATAATAATTTTCTCTGCTTACCTTATAAAGAGTTATTAAATGCAAAACATGGCATTTGATTATAAATCCGACCTTACAGTTTTGACAATTGTTATTGTCATTAAGATTTAACCTTAAAATGTTTCTATGTATTTGTAAACAAGATTTATTTATGGCCTAAAAAACAATTAAATTAAAGATTTTAAGAGGATCATTTGCAATGGAATCGAAAGAGGGTTCTTTAATGCCCAGGGATGTATTTATGGAAACATTTAAATATTTTAAATCAAACAAACCAAAACCGTCTCTAGATAGTGTGATAACTACAGATTCTGATAATAGACTACTGCTGGTACATTTAATATTTGCAAAGTTTATATTTTTAAGAGTGTTATTCTCAGATTACAGAAAAAATCTCAATTCAGTTTTTTTACAGTTACATAGAAGAGATATTATTGAAGACGTAAGGTCAAAACATTTGGGTTTGCGATCTCTAAAGGAATGGAAAGCCTACTCGTTGAAGAGTAATCCCGGCTTAATACTAATAAGAAACCCTTTTACTAGTCTAGGACAAAAGTTTTGGATAAGAAAATGCTTAGAAATCTATCCAAAGAAACCAAATAGAACAAATATTGATGTAGAAACACATATAGATGACTGGTGGTGGGAATGTCATTATAGTGAGAGAAACAATAGCAAGCTTCTTAAGAAACTGCGCTGGACAACATTAGGATATCATCATAATTGGGACACAAAAGTACAATGTTAATATAAAATACCATTGATGTCAATCTATGTGTAATACACAACAGCATAAAAAAAAACAAAGCAATATTATATTCCAACACTAAAGCCTCTTATTTTATCTTGAGGGAAAGTTATGTTAGTTATGGTTCATGAATTCACATAAAATTTGTTAAAATTACAGGTTTACACTGAAGCAAATAAGGGAATATTCCCTAGTGAACTTTCAGAGTTAAGTGATGTAGTAGCTCATTATTTTGGCTATAAAGGATTTCGAGCGGAAGCAGCGATTGTTAATTACTATCATATGGGATCCACACTTTCTGCTCATACTGATCATTCTGAAATCAACTTAGAAGCACCTCTATTATCATTTAGGTAATAATTTTTAGAAGATATGAATAATTCAATAGTATAAACCAACAAACAAGAA